>VYYJ01001865.1:0-26143 GCA_021029165.1 Cyphoderus albinus
ACCTCACATTACTAACTTAAATCTGTTTAATGCAAAACGTAGATTTACCTACATTTTGTTTAATCACTGTTTTACATAGGTCCGCAGGATTCTTTTTGAAGCCTTCAAATTTCTTCCTGGAGAATCCCGCCATGGACGTACTTCCACCTCCACGACTATCGTGAAACTAATTCTTTTTTTATAGTGACCTTGTAACAAATTTTTATTCATATCATTATACTTATTTATTTTTCCAATCTGTTCTACTGACTTTGAACATGTTCTGCTGTAAGCATTATGCTAACTTTTAAATACCTACTCTTTGCTTATATGAGCATCCAGAGAAAAGCGTGTGTCCGATGTAAATTGTTTTTGTATTTTAATACCACTGTATTGTATTATCTAGTGTAGCGTCTAATTAAGTTTATAGTTATGTAGCTAGCAGGTACTTTGGCAAAGAATACAAACGCCTCAATCAGCATTTTTACTTTAAAACAATTCTGATATTTTAAGTATGACTACGTAACTAGGTATAGTATTTACGTGATGTTTAGTAGAGTAGTAGGAGAGAACTGAAAGTGGTCTCTGGTGTTCAAAGGATAGTGCCACTTTGGCGCTTTGCTTCTCAACTACTAGTAATTTCCTCAAGAATGTGCGAATGAACGTAATAAAAATTACATAATTCAAACCCTTATTAAAAATTCTATTCTCTCGACGACTTATCCACAGAATCCTCTAGCTGGATATAGTATTGGAGAAAATCTGGCATGATTTTGTGACAACAGACAACACTTACCTACTATAAGCCCTACCTCATCTCATGTATAATGACAAGAATTCTTCCTGAACCTACAGCAATCCTAAAGTTGTAAAGAAGAAACATTCAATAAAATAAACCGTTTCGTTAACGTCGAGAGTGCATACATGTAATTTATATGTGCAAACCCTGTCGAATCTGATCTTTATTAAAATGTATTACCTGATCCCATCCCATTTGAGGTGAGCGTTGGAGTCTCCTACTTGGAAAGCTTTAATGTGGTTTGCCACAGTGATATTGTCACTATGTGTACACAAACGAAATAATACACTTTAGTTTATTACATCACATTACCAAATAGTTAACGCATAATACAACATTGAAAAAATCTATATCTGCAAAAATAACTAATAGCTCCTTGAACGCATCCAAAATTCTCAGTCCAACTATGGTAGTTTAATGATGGGAGCTTGATGCTCCGATTCTAAATTCACGTCTTCATCCTTTTTACTCGGTGACAACAACTTAGCGATGGATTCCTCCTCCGAAGGAGGACTAATGAGTTGTGAGCCCTTATTCGGTACCTCGTGTGCTCCTATAAAGGGATGCGGAAAATGTGACTACTGCGAGACCTACCATTCAATTTGTGGAATTTGTGGACAGCGCGAACCACCTGAAATACCTCCGGTCGAGAAAAACTGTATCGGTACTGTAGACCCGTGCGAGAAATACTGTATCAGTGCTGTGGACCCGTGCGAGAAGAATGATACGGCCAATGACAATAATGGGTGTTGCAACAATAAGTCGGTTGATGTTGATCCTTGTAAATATTTCAAAATCACCAAAATCACAAATGTTGCGAAAACCAATTGTAATAATACTAAAAACGAGGACCCTTGTGCAAAATATAATCTTACATGCGAATCATGTAAAGACCCTTGCGTGGATCCTTCTAACGAGTGTGGCCGCGGTGACTCTGGTTCTGGTTGGTTTTCTCCATGCAAGCGTTATGGCAATTTGGGTTATTTGGGCCGCCTATGCAAGTCGGCCTGTTTCTTCTCCAATAAATGGAAAGTGTGCAGTAGTGAAAACAAGGATGGCGAGATTCTCCCACGTAAGGTGTCCACAAACACATTACATAGCGTGACGTCTGTGAATGACCTGAGAGCATGGAGTCCCTGTTGCGGAGAAAAGAGACGATACTTCTTCGATCAAATGTTGAAGGACTCGCAGACCCAAAGAGAAGGCGCAACTGACGAGGAACTTCAGTGGGTTTTATATATTTTATGCTGGAAAGAAATAAAATTCATAAAAAGTCCATATTTAATACAAACAAATTTAATGTTTCAGTGAAAGCGCCCATGACGGCGTAGATGCAACTCCGTTACAGGTAAAACTGAAAGCAGACTTCGGGGGGAAAATAAATCAAAAACTTTTTTTGTAGATTTGATGGAAATAAAGAATTATGTTGAACTGTTTAGAAAACTTATGAGGCTTTGCTAAGCAAAAAGGACGACGAGATCGAACGACTCAAGAAGCAGGTGGCAGAACTACAAGGGAAACGTCCGCCATCACTACCGTCTAGTCAAGTCGCAACGGCGTCACCCTCGACAACTTCGCAACCCACTCCTAACAGAAACAACTCCCTCTGCAGTTTCACCATCCTCTGCTCCAAGTTCCACATCCATTGAGAAAGTTTCCACCTCAGCTTCAGCCACGAAAGTTTCTTTGGAAGCTTTGCCCTCCGATGTTCCAAGTTCCACCTCCACTACGAAAGTTTCCACCTCAGCTTCAGCCACGAAAGTTTCTTCAGAAGCTTCGCCACCCGCTGTTCCAAGTTCCACCTCCACCGTGGAAGCTTCCAAATCTTCACCATCCTCCAAACGAAGCTCTTCAGCTAGAGTTTCCTTCTCTGAGGTTCCGCCATCGGAATCACATCTGAGTACCTCTGATTCTAAAGAAGCTTCGCAATCCGAAGAGGTAGAAGAGCAGGAAACCTCTGCCAATGTTGAACCACCACCTGAAGAGAGTAATGTTTCCGTAATTGAACAAGCCGAAGCCGAAGCCGAAAATGTGGAGGAATCAGCCGAGGAAGCACCAGAAACACCAGCAGAAGATTCTCCAGACCTCCAGGATGAACCTCTGGAACCGGATGAACCTCAAGAAGCAGATGAACCTCTTGATGAATCAGTGGAGGTGGCTCCTACAACGACAGCTTCGGAGGAACTTCCAGGTGAAGCAGAAGAGGTATCCCCAGAAGAAACGGAGCCGGCGGACATACCAACAAATGAAGCATGTGTTGATGAAGCATGCATTGATGCATGTGTATGTAATGAGGAAGAAAATGCTGAAGAAATCGACATTTTTGAGGATGAACCAGTGCCAGGTAATAATAATAATAAGATCTTCACCAATTTTGACATGTGCTTGATTATTAGAATTTAACCAACGCTAACTTTTTAAAAACGATTACTAGAAGATTTACCAACACCAGCAGAGGAATGTGAAGAGCTTAAAGAACAAGAGGAACATGTTGATATTTTCGAGGATGAACCGGCAATAGGTAACTCGATAAACCTTACAATTAGTCCATTACTACCAGGGAAATTGTTTTAAAGAGAGCATATTTGTTATACATAATATAAAAAATTTACAGACGAGGAAGAAACGCCAGTCGAACTTACGGAACAGCCTGCACCCCCATCCCCTATAACTTCAGAGGGTCCGCCACCCTACAGAACTTATGCTACTGTCCCAGATTGTACACCTCCACCTTCCTACAGAACTTATGAACCTCTTCCAGACAGTAGCCAACCGCCTCCTCCACCCTCCTACAGAACTTATGATCCTCTTCCAGGCTATAATCAACCGCCACCACCACCTCCATTTTTAGAGGGTCCACCATTCTACAGAACTTATGATCCTCTTCCAGGATATAATCAACCACCACCTCCATCTTCAGAGGGACAGCCACCCTACATAACTTATGATTCTCTTCCAGGCTATAACCAACCGCCACCACCACCTCCATTTTCAGAGGGTCCTCCATCCTATAGAACTTATGCTACGCCCCTAGACTGTACAGCTCCGCCTCCCTACAGAACTTATGATCCTCTTTCAGACTGTACACCTCCACCTTCGTACAGAACTTATGATCCTCTTCCAGACAGTTGCCAACCGCCTCCTCCACCCTCCTACAGAACTTATGATCCTCTTCCAGACTGTAATCAACCGGAACCGGATGATAATCGGGAAGAACAATTGATAGAACCTGAAGGAGTGGTTGCATGTTATCAAGAACAACGGACCGTGACGTATTACAATAACGATCAAGAGCCTCAAGAGCTATATGAAAATATGGCCGAACCAAATCCATTGGACAGGACCAGAAATCTGAACCTTACGTTAACCATTCAGAGTATAGGCTCCGCTTGGGAAATTGATTTAGATATGAATGCCCCACGACCACGACAACCTTCACCTTGATTGTACTTTTTCTGGCTCTGAACCACGTTTCTTAATTTCAATAAACTCGAAGAATCAAATAATTTCGTATTTCAAAACTCAATTATTTCTAGTTTGCTTTACATAGCCAACCTCATGAAACATTGAACCTAGCCGGGTAACAGTTTACAGCTTAGGTTACAATAAAATGTTCTAATTTTGTAAGCAATGCATTTGGAAATTCCAAATTGGAATCAACAATGTGTAAAATAAGCTTTCAAAATGACGCTTGCTTCCAAAGAAACGTTTCAGAAGCATGAACGCTTTCTTTGTTCCAAAACAAGACTACTTTTTGATCGCCATCTCGAGTCAACTTTCTTCTTTTGTGCACCAGAAGTAAAGTAACAATATTTGCTTTTCCCGTACCACTCAAATACTTGTATTGCAGATCTGTAGAGTGCAGAACATTCCACATTGTACAAATAGTAATAATAACCGTTGTGGTTCAGAGCAGACGGACTATCTACTAGTACTTAAGTACGAACTTTAACTTGGCATGTTACATTCGTTAATAAACTCACTTTTGACATCGTTTGTTTTTGCTATTGTAAATTGGTGATTGTATTTATCTTCCATCTCACAGGAAATTAAAAAAATTGACAAAGTTTCAAGTTAAAGGTTCAATTCAATTGTTTCGATTGCACACAGAAGAATATTTTTGTTGTATGTATACCTTTCGATTGCACCAGGCTGCTCAAGTTTACCTGTCCTGTTCATTGGTTCGAGTTGCATGAACATGAACTGAAAGAACCACAGTGTACGTGCGTATGCTGCTTCTGTGCAATTCTTTACGTGCGTAAAGATTATTAATTGTGAAACCGGAAATTGAATTGTCCGAAAAGGTAAATTGGAAAACTTTCCAAAGTCACAAGAAAAGTTTGCTTTTTCATTTACGTTGTTTGTATGTGTCTATAAGTTTTTTTTTGGATTAAATGCATAGGATTGCTGTGTGGTACTGCATGGAATCCAATCCAATCGAAAGGAATTTAATGAGAAAATGCACATTCTGATAGCCTTCATGTATTGAGGTCGTTACAATAACCGAACCACACAATAACAATGCCTGTAGTTCAATGTAGAATTGTACAGAGTTGTAGATATCAGTAATATACAATTGGAAACGCTTAGGTGAACAGAAAGTAAATGGATCATCGTTTAATACAACACAATTGCCATAATTCATAAAGCACAAAAAAAGTGCAATCTACAGTACATAGATATACAAGAGGTATAAGACAAGAATATCGTTTTTCTGGAAAATGGGTAAACTAAAGGATGCAATAATCTGCAATGGATATTACCAGTAATGCAATTTCCATTCCTTTCATAAATAGCCTTCACAACACGAATAAACGTGCTCAGACGAGAATAATTATAGCAAAGAAAATCACACTACCAAAGTATTTTATTGTTATTTTTATGCATTTATATACAATGCGATATAAAATCAAGCAAATAATCAATCAAAAAGTTCATGAATTTTCAATTTTTTTATCGAAACTGAGTAACGAAAGTGTAAAGCTACGAAAAGCGAGTATTTTTTGTATGTCTCCGTGTTCTTGTGGGTTCTTGGAACTGACAAAATAAAGTCCTCTCGGGGTGCTGGTAAGGGTGTATTATTTTGATTGATTACTTGCTTTTACCGTGTACATCATGTCAAAGTGTCAGTTTCTCTAGCATCATTTTTCTTTCCTCTAAATCAAAGGACTTTTTATCTGTGCATGTGCGCTTGGGTTAGAGAAACTCGTTTGATACAAACCACTATAAACAGTAATGATGCTTTTAACTTTCTTGTCACACCCACAGCCGCCAGTACATGAAGCTAAGTTACAAATTAATAAAACTTTGCTAATGATTGGGTGAAAGTTACCCTTCGGTTTTTTGGAATTCTCTGAAAATCATAACTTTTTCAGATGTTTTTTAAATGTAAAAGCAATATTATCTTATATACTGGGTTTTGTATGTATAATGTATATTTGGCAAAATTTACAAATATTCCTAAGCTGAAGCTGACATTATGAGAATGGAGTTAAAAGATTTTTACTATGTTATTTTCAAGCATCAACTCGTGGTTGAGAAAATTGAAAATTCTATTAAAATTTTTTAGTAATAAATATATGGAATTTTCTTCTAGTCAATGAAAATGAAACTCCTCACTTCCACAAAAGCGAAAAATGAAAATTCTACTGCTTGTCATAAATTTAATAATTTTGGAATGCAATAATTTGCTTTTCACTGCTTCCCATATGTAACGCAGTACAGTAATTCCCATGCAATGCGGTTGCTTGTGGAAAATCAGGAAAAGCTTGTTTTCGGCCACCATATGCTTACCCGTTGAAAACTGAAATTACTAAAAGAATTTTGGCACGTTACGTTGTTTACTGAAACGCAGTTGTGTGCATCACTTGCAATAATACTCCAAGTGTCCGACAGACTTAAATATGACAAAACTGATCATATGATAATGAAGGCAATCTGTACATAAAGATATTACAACTACAACTAAAATATACAACTTAACATTTTTACAGCACAATCTCTCTGTCCTGATTTGTGACTTCATTAGGTTTACAACTGAACGCCGTGATCAATCTTAAATGTTGAAAGCAAATGTTGCAAATATAAGCCGGTCATGAAACACTTTCTCGCAAGGAAACATTTTATTTTAACGAGCATTATTATGATTATTATGTCTCCTGTGGTGTTATTATGACAGAAAAGGTCAACCGAGAAAGACTACTGCGTTGCCTTTTGCGAAACGCGTGGGTGTTGAAATAAACACGAAAAAACATTCGGGAAAGCTAGTAATAGGTTACACGGGGAATACGTTTTGGATTCAACAGCAGAGGCAAAAATGGAGTTTGGTATCGGCTGCTGAGCTATGAAATTTTGAAAATAGGACTAAATTTTTTTGCCTTTCTATACATACAACAAATAAGATGGCAAAAAATTACGATGTTGGCGCAGTATTATAATCATTCATATTTTCGATTTTTTCCGGAGAGTCCTAGTGGCACATTTCAGCCAAAAGTCATCATATCATGTTATCTTAGCATTACTAAAAATTCCAAAACTTCAACCAAACCATAATAATAAGGGAACGGATTTTTATTTTATTTAGTTGTTCGTTTATGTGCACGACAAAAAAGGTTACGGACTGGTCCTTACTAACCACTGGTGGGTAGGGATAATATGTTTGGCGAATAACTATGGTATGGCTGGAAAACTTTTTCCTGAAATAATACCACATGCTTAAGTATGTACAAATGATATGAACAAGAACCGCGAGGTGAATGTTGTTTTTATAAAGTACAGAAGTCATACTAAAGTAAAACACAAATCTCATTATTTTGGCAATATTTCGTGTTTACTTTGAGTTTTTTTTTTATTATTTGCCCTTCGATTTGCGTTTCAGTGTACTTGAATTTTGCAAAGTAAAATTCAAAGATGAGTTGATGAGTTTGTTCTACATTTTTCCACTGGACTAGAGTTCAGTTGGCAATAGTGGGCATGAATTTCCAAAACTTTACTTTGAAATTAGAATAAAAGGATTGTAATTTGCAATGGATTAATTAAAGTTGCGTACCATGAACCTCTTTACAAGGGTAGAGAATTTGGATTAATTGACTCAACTTTTGAAAATGTTTGCAATATTATTCTGTATTTGTATTGTTAATTTTAAAACGCTTTTACAAGACATAATGTTGTAACTTTGTAGCAAAAATTAGCATGCTGTGTCAGTGAGTATGAGCATAGAGATAAATAGCGGAAACTACTCGTAAGTCAAAAGGTACAATGCAATTAGCCTCATTTGAATTTACGATCCGAGTTGCTTTTCTTTGCAGGAATTGCTGTATTCCTAAAGAAGGAAACGAATTTTCTTTTAGTGTTTGCATTAAAAAGATAGAGAAATATCCCATTATGATAAGTATTTAGATAAAGTTGCTATCAAAGAAAGTTTTTATGGAGCAACAAAGTAGGATTTTACTATTCTCCCTGCAGAGAATGGAACACGGTCCGTTTAGTTTGTTTACAACAAGAATCTAGCATTACAATTCACTAAAACATTTGCAAAGATGAAAGTGAAATGAAGCCGTTCTGGAGTTTGTTAAAGACATAAATTTCAACATCTTCATGGTGTATTTTGACTTGGCGGTGGTGATATAGTAAATCCGACTGGAATGAGGAAAAGGAAGAGACCGAATAAAATGTAATGGTAAAAGCATTTTTTGTATTGTATTTTTCATTCTTTTCTTCCGATGGAAAATGCCTACAAACCCAAAAATTCTGCGTCATTTATCACTGGTTGAAATAATGCAGTTGTTCTGTGTGCGTGAGTCTCAGCCTCAGCTTTTGTGACTATATGGCAGTCATAAAAAGCGGTTTTAAAAATGAAATGTGGATTAAGTTTTCTTGGAACTAGCCCAGAATTCTGAAAATGCGTACAAAGTGCTGCCCCCGTGACTTTAAATGTCAGTGGAGCAGTAGTGGTTACAAAATTACTTGTTGTCAATTCTGGTAATAGAATAAAATCGAATCTGTTGTTATTGCAATTCAATTTTCAACCAGAGTCATCTTTAGTGTTTCAACACAATGCTATAAAAATAATCATTCGGACAGCCACCGATTTGAGGAAACAGCATAATGAAAAATGACTACTCGAAGGCATTTTTGCTTTTTTTTTCACACTGTTTAAAAACGTTTTCCTTTTGTACTCTTGTCTTGTAGTTGTCAATCTTTAGCATCATCAAATCATCGCTTATCACTTGGTGTCCGTTCAGTTCAGTGTTAAAAACTTCAAACACAGAAAACAGGCAAAATACCAACAACGACAAATTTGTAATGATTTATACTCGCTTCCGTAGCTCTGTATTTTGTTATATAACCCGACAATGTCGGCAACTTATAATGGACGCGCATTTTTTGCTTCGCCCTTTCTATTCAGCTGTGCCGCAAACATTGACAGCAGTATTCAGGGTTTGGTCCAATGCCAGTTTTTTTTCTTGTGGGAAGATCACATTATGAAGATGCACTCTTGTTTTATTCTGCCTACTTTACTCTGAAAGCTAGACAAAATAAAGAACGAATGAATGGATTCAACTTTATATATATTAAAGAAGTTGTGACAGTTCCCTTTATCCCTGTTTTAAAGGAAGCAAAATTCTACACAGATAATTATTTTTTGCTAGTTGTTCGAACGATATCCATTTTTATTGTGCAAAAACGCATGCAAAAAGCATGCGTATCCCGCTGTGTGCAAAGTTGAGAATTTACGCATTGCCTAGAGTTAATAAAAGAGGACCTGAATGAAATTCTTAAAACCGGGGAACTTTGGATCAACACTCGAGACAGCAATTCAGAATGTTTTAAAAGGGGCGATCTGGCACAATTTATAATGAGATTTGGGAAAGTAATTTGCAAGAGAATTTGGCTCCGATAGGAATAAAGTTGCTGCAACGGTTTGAAATTTGCTTTAGGAGCTGTCAAACCTCACTTAAAGATAGGCACATTCAACGAAATTAATTGCCTTTGAGGTGAGGAATGTAATGAAAACGTCTGATGAAAAATGCAATTATCGATGCTTGTAATTCTTTGTGACAGGTTTGTTGGTTTGTTTTGTTAAAATTAATTTTACTACATAAAACCATTTAGATTATTATAACTGACTGACTTAATTGTTTACTATTACAATTTGCATTGCAACATTTGCAGTTATAAATAATTGAAATTATTATTACGTGACAAGCTTGACTTACGAACAAATGAGGGATGGAATGATATCAGGTTTGAATGACCTAACCTGTAATCTATAATAAGAGAACTAATAAGAAAATGGTACGTGTCGGGAAAGGATTTCTAGAACTGGATAATTTATTTTTATGATAATTACTCGATGAATGAATAAGACGATCTTGTGACATTACCAATGGTTTGTTAACTTAAAACAAGTACACATTTACTGCAACTGTTATGACAAGATATGATACGGATAATGTAGCATGCTCCAAAATGAGGCTGACTGCGGCTCTAAAAACAGACATCATCGCCAAATCATCATAAAGGCATTAGACTGTCGTGTGTCAGTTCGTAGATAATCACCATAAAACAAATCAGAGTTCCAAGTAAACCATCCCTGAAACTGGGCATGCCGTCTCGTCTCCAGTAAAATCTTTGGAATGGAGTATTTTAAAAACCTGTTTCCGTTTTTAAGAAGGCAGCCAGACTAAAATATAATAATTAATGGCCCCGAAAACTGTTCTCTCCTTGTTTTCATTGACGACTTTATTTTTGGTGGAGTACATTCGTGTGTAAACTATTAAAATACATAGTTTACAAATGCAGCATAAAAGTACATAAGGAGGGGAGGGGAAGCGTCGTTCATATTTTTGAAACCCATAAGTAGACCGATACAGGACGGTGACGGTACATAATCTTTTACGAGAACTTTTAGAAGGAATTGGTGGCGAGCTTTAAAAGAGTCAAGGGCAAATGTGTACATTACTATGAACATCGATACAAGAAGTGAACACTCATAACGGTTCGTAAAAACGAATGCTTTACTTTTAGTTTTCAACATTGAGATTTTTCGAATTGGTTGCTCTTCACAGTTCCTGATTTTCATGATTATGACTTCTACGATGATGTAGCATGTAGCAATATAAAAATGTATAAGGCAGCTGGTCTCATTTTCTATTTACAAATGAGCTTAAGATTGGCTATCGTACCTATCACTGTTTCTCTCTTTTGGAATCCATCGCCTCAACCCTGTCTTGCTGAAGGATCCGAATCAGAATCGGATGTGATTTTTGAGGGCTTATCGTTTTTATCCTGTTTGTTTTGGTCTGGCTCAAGACGGGTGGACAAATTATGCAACAACTGTGAAATGGAATGTGCCTTTTTACCTTTTAGTATCTTTGTATCGATTATATAAAACGTTTCGTTACACAAATTCTTGAACGGGTAAAGGTTGAAGTGTAAAATATATTTTACAGTGAACTTCCAACTTTAAAAAAATATTTCCCTTCGTTTAAGATTTTTTATTACGTTCTGTGGCCTGGAAGCTTGCGTCTGGTCTTTGTTGAGAGCATTTAGTGCCAATATGCCAATGGCAATGGCAGAATGTGAGTTTTAGTAAGCAGTGATTTAGAGAGCAAATAAGATTTTTATTGCCTCCACTACACAAGCAGAGCTGAAACACAGGTTACTCTTTACATGTCATGTCTTGAAGTAAGAAATGTAATGAATGATCCTTCTTGTTTTCACTTTACACCTGCTTTTTTGAGGAAGCTTTTGCCTGAAAATCTAAAATCTACTTGAGAGACACGATGATGAACTTGTTGAAAAATCAGTAAGCAAGGTTGAAGGTTAATCTTTCCTTTCCTCGCTTACATCTAAATGGCTCATGCATGCAGTAAGCAAAAAGTGAAGACATGTGGGTCCGTTTTACAATCCAACTAATCCATAGGCATGCTTTCCAAAGAAAAGAAATATTTTCTTCGTGACTTGTTGACTGTAATAAAAATATCATGCTTTCAAGCTTCTGTTCTCCCTCTGTACTCTTTGTATCTTTGCTTGCTTTCAAATTCTCCAAGAACAATAAATACGTTTTTTCACTCGTTTTTAATTTATGAGAAACTGGAACTGAAATTTATACATAAAAATTCCAGTGTTGCTGTATCTGTATTGTAGCAGAATTTTTTCTGTGTTGTAATTTATGTTTTGTGGTAGGTATACGGAATGACGGTAGTTTAAAAGCCTGGTAAATTCCAACAACATGATCTAAATTGTGTCGGACTAATAACAATACACAACGCAGCCAATGCAAATCTGTTGCTGAATTTTGTATTTTACTTTTTGGATTCCATTGTTTGCTTGGGTGGTGGTGGTTGATGGCGATATTTGATATAGGAAGTATCAAGTAGGGGAGAGTGACTCTTTAGCTCTAAGCCCGGTCTATGCGTTCTTCATTTTTAAATGGAGGCAGCTTTAACCGATTTCATAATACCCTTCTGTTGGTATAAGTTTGAAGAAACAAAATTTTTGGACCGGTTTTACTTTGATTGTATTTATTGGAAAAAATAAATAAATTGAGCGTCTTTCTGGTTCCTCTTCGCAGGGTTCGTGCGGTATTGTATATTATTATTATCGTGCACATTACGTAAATATGTACGCACCGTCCGTCCGGTTTTCTGGTTTGTCGGTGGTATTGTGTTATTATTACACTAACACTCTTCTGTTGTGTTGAATTCCCCCCTCATTTTTCCACCCAATTTTCCGGGTCATGAATAAAACGACAAAAAAAGGAAAAGGGAGAAATTCCAATAATAACACAGAGCCATGTGCCACCAACACCAAACAAAAAATCGTACCACATATCACATTGCAATCTGTAATCTACCACATCGAAAGTGAAATACGAGTCATTCAGATTCTAATAGTACTCATTTGGTCTCCAGAGAGAAACGGAGCAATTTTAGTTTTTCAGTTGGATTTATGCAAAATCATTTTTGCCGAAATATCAAGAAGCCGGGATAACCGTTTTGTAATTAAATCAAATCAAATGCCTATTCTAGAGTTGATTGAATTAGAACTGCAAAATGAGGACACATCTCTAGGTCCGGTAGAATAGGATAAATTAATCTCTCGCAAGTTTAATGATACCGATTGTTAAATTTAAACGTTCCGTTCAGTTTTCATTGCATATCAAGTTCGGCCATCATCTTAGAATCCTATAGCTGTTACATTCGTACCGTGATTTCTTTTCAAGACTTAAATTGCGGCGATCCTTCTCTCGAGATTCTTTTGATCAAAATTCTCATTTTTCATCCACAGTTCCGTTTCTTTCTACTTGCGAGGATGACGCAATGTGATCACACCCGATTATGCACCAGCACCAACAAGTGCTCAATAATCTTCGGCTTATTCACCCTTTCCTTTCCTTTTCCAATTGGAATGGAAACTTATTATATGCTGTGAGTTACATGAGCTTTCCAGTTTAATGGAATTGCCCAATTTCTATCTCGGACTGAACAGGGTACAGACGGAATGGATTCATGAACGATGTATATTTTGTCCCCGCTTTTGTAATTGCTATGCTTATAAATTGCGCTGGCTCAGGAAAAGGATATCCAAAAAAAGTGTTAAAATAAATGTAAATACAGAAGCAAAAGCAATTGGTTTTTTACTAACTTTAATTTTATTTTGTTACACTTCACCATCATTTGAATAGACTCGACAATTTACTTCACTCTATCTGTACAGGGCTTAATGTTTATGTAATATCAAAAGCCCAAGTTGGACTCCCAACCAATTTTTGACAACTAAATATTACGTTGCCTACTACAAAAATAGAAATAACAGTTAGCTTCTACAATTTTCAACGTTGATTGTATATTTTCCTAGAAAAATATTGATAACTTTGTGAATGCGAACAAGATATGATAGAAACCTTATACTAATCATCATGATGTTTTATTTGCTCCATTTCATTTCAATTTCAGGGCTAAATGAATGCATCTAATTAATATTTTTTTGTGGTGGACCAACTGCAGAAGATAAAGAGGCATTATTACGACATGCAAAAATGCAACTGTGAGGGATGTGTGGCGTTTTTACCAAAGGGTAGATAACAATACGAGAAGGATTATCTTCCCTCTGGGAAAGCCAAACACGCATATTATGCGTAAGATTTATCGACTCGATGAATGCGCAAAAGTCGTAAAAAAGACAAAGTATTCAGCGCACAAAATTCTATTCAAGCTGTAATATTTTTCGAAATAAATAGTGGTAGCTGATTATATGCTGGTCAAACGCAAAATAAAGCGTGTAAAAACCGATAAAATTGAATACCAAATGAGCATCCATCCGACCGGTTGTTACTTTGTTACTTCATTTCCAATCTAATATGACAAGGCGTGTTTTGGGTGTTGTAAGAATGCACTGCCGACAAAAAGGCATGCTATTAAGGAACTTTGTCATGATAATATTAAAAAATACTTCATTTGGGTTTGGTATCGTGAAATTCGGTACTCTTTATTTCATCAGACATGTTAATTAGATAGGTGGATGCATTAAATGCAACTATTAAGTTCATAAAAACTTGATATATCGTGCGTTCCAATTTTACCAAAACGGGGTAAATGTTAAAAAGGAGAGAAAAATATAAATTACTGAATTGTATAATGCGAAGGCGGATGCCGCTGATGAAATAATTTGATATGATTACATGGGTCGAATATGATTACTTAATAAATACTTCGTTTCTACACTCTTGTCTTTCCTTTTTCAGGCGATAAAATATGAAGGCGATCGCAATAATTACTGACGGGTTGGGTGGCTTTTAGGTATATTACTTTAGGTGATTGACACGTTACACCTTTCCGAGAAAGGAAAGTGCAGTTTAGACTTGAGGTATCAGCTAAAACCGAATGCCCCTTTATTTAACTATCCAGCCTACAAATTAAAATTACTAAACAGGTACCAAACAACTTTGGTGGTCCATGGTCTATCCACGTTTCATGTTTTGTACTAATGACATCATGGATGTGTTTCTTCCAGCACTCCACCAGAAACTGTCCTCCGAACTCCTTTGAGAACGGAGATGAAGAGCAACAGAAATTAAGCAATAAACACGAACACAGAGTGCAATATGCTTTTGGGTGCAATGTTTAATTGGATGTTGCTATTACAAGTGCAAGTTGTGTGCAATGGTTGAATGGAATAAGGAATTCCCGTAAAGCAGCGTCACTCTAGGTAGTAGTAGACACCTGGCCTGGAGATTAAAGTAGTTTTATTTAAACACAAACAGAGAAACGAATAACCACAACCGCGACAAGGATTGGTCTCGCACCGTCTTCCAGTTTATAGGATTATTATTACCAACAGAATTAGTCTGCACTCTGCACTTTGTTCAGCATCCAAACTCCAACCAGAGAGAACAGCCCATTTCATGTGTCATTCTCTACTTTTCCCTCACTTTCCTGGTCATGCTCAAAATGTTTACGACCAAATCTATAGTAAAAAAAGTAAGCTACTTTGAGTTTTATTGAGACAAGAAACTCAAAGCAGACCTACTAAATGTTAATATGCTACGGTGAAATGAAGAAATTGAGAGAATAACCAGAATGATGGTCATTTTCAACGGATTATTTGCCCAGAAGGACCTCAATCCAGATTACACCTTTTCTTCTGCTGAAGTTTATAGCAGAAATAATATTCCACTGAATTCTCTCTGGATTACTGGAATGACAACGTTTCAAGTTTCTATTCCAACTCCAATGTGGAAAGCAATACTGAAGGATCCTGTGAAATCTCTACTTTGTAAATGCGTTTATGTTGACAGAAGACAATTGGACTGCACAAATTGCATACCAAAGTAGCGCAATATTCACGGAGTTTAAACTGAAAATGAGTTTCATGCCCATGTTACGATGTTACGAATAAACTACTTTCTTAGAAATACCGTGGTAGAAGCATCTCTATTAAAATCAAAGCGAAAGCAGCCACATTGCATCGTTGAAACGGATTGATTCAGAATCCCATTTAACTAAACAGGGTAGCTTAGCCATGGTATAGGCCTTTCGAGAATGTTTAAGATTCAAGTACACATTTTTAGGTGGCACAGTGCGCTTGTATCCCTTAGAGAGTATTCATGTTCCGGTGCATGTTCTTTTGTTGCTTTACTCCATTATTTACTTTTCCACTATTCACATTTTTTTTCCAAAAACCACGGTGGTAGTGGTAATGAATACCTACATCATGAAACTGACTACAAAAAAAGGTTTCCCTTTCTGCTTCACATTATAAATAGAGTTGTAAATGTCAGGTTGCCTTGTTCATTGTCAGGCGTGGCTTCGATTCATTCAGCAATGAATTTTTGTGAAAGATATATTTGCTCATTTTTGGAAACCGTTGAAATCTATTTATATTAATTACGTTGTGCTATCGTTCCTGTGAAGGGTGCACTCCAAACAATGGACGACGATCAAAAAGCGTCATGCGAGGATCAACCCCATTATTATTAATACTCACCACTAATATTGCCAGTCAGACTCATTGTTGGACTGTATAATTACATTAGAAGCAGAGCAATGCCCAAAAAAATTTAGTAATAAAATTTGACATGAGACGCGAGCATAATTACATGATTATGAGGGGTAAAATCTTTCATAAAGTTTTCAACAATGGTTTTGCATTGTTCATGCCACAATTTCGTGTGTAGCCAACGAACACTTTGAATGATTCAGTCGTGACAGAAAAGAACGATGCCTAAACACACAAGCGACTTGGTCAAAAAGAACAAGTGTAAACAGGGAAGCGAAACATCAAAAACTTTCAGAGGTAGAATTCCAACCAAAATCAATAAACCGATTTGGTGCATTTCACTTGTATGTATGAATATCATTAGAGCATGGAAATCGGAGGGTTATTGCTGAATTCGTCACAGCGGTCCAGGTGAAGGCAAAGACGTGATTTATATCCACAGTTATTAATTAATATTTTGTTGGAGGTATAATATTGCTTTGTTCTACAAAAATCTGTGAAAAACAATTTTAATATTCTCGGCTGTTGGATTGAATGAACGTTCAGCAGCAATGATATTATTTGTAATTTTTAAAAGAAATTAAAAGAATATTCTTTTTCAGATACATATTGATAAAATACGAAAGTACAAAGTTTCCTACCAATTACCAGTAATTTATTTCATAAGGCATTTATGGAAGTAAAAGTGGTTAACTTATCCTTTCCTGTGAATGTCTCCAGTTTAACACTTTGCTTTCTTACTAAATACTAGAATGTAGCGTAATACTTATGAACCATTCATTACCCGGCTGTCATCTGCCCTGCACCATTTTCTTTTTAATTTATGAGTTTTCGTAGCTAAAGTGCGGCGTAAATGCCAATGTGAAATGCGAGAAATAAAGGAAACCTGACGTTTCTTCAAATCCTTGGAGAACTCTGACCTTTTCATCACGGTCGCTGCATATTTGTTTAGAATGTGTAAATTGTTCTGATCCCTAGCTATGCCGTCATATAAAAACCTTCTAAAGACATGTGACAGCTCTATCAAAGTAATTGAATGTCACCCAACCGAAACTTTAAGAAGCTGCTTCGCTTCCGCATCACATTAACCAGAGGAACTTTAAAATGGAACGATTAAAATTGCAATAAAAGTTTTCATCAGTTGTAATTTTGGCACAGTAAAAATTTGACATGCTGAGGCCTACGCAACGGACGTATAAAATGCTTGTACAAGACTTTAAAAGTTAATATTTTACCACACTTTTATTACAATTGACGCCACTACTGCTGAAATGGAACATCGTGAGAACCTGAATGTTGACCTCAAAGTATCAAACCAAACTCTGTACATTCTTGCCAGGCCTGTTTACAACCATACATATTTTAAGAGAAACTAAATTATGAGAACCTACTCATAAAAAGTAAGCCAGAGAAGTATCAAACTGGGAAACATCACAAAAATCTGTCGCAGATTCTTTTCGAAGCATCACGCTCTCTACATCGTCACCCAGTACAGAATCAGCGAGCTTGGTGGCTGCTACATTTTTTGAATGTGTGTTCCGTTTTCCTTTCTAACATTTTCGCATCTTCTTTAGTATCGATCTGCTCATAAAGAATAGTACGGTTGTTTTCCCCTGCCACATCCATAAAACGTGGTTGTTGGACTTGACTATAAAAATGGTACAAAAACTGAGATGACGGTTGACGACAGTCGAAACAAAAATGAATACTGAAAACTGAAAAGAATGTAATGAAATACGTGTCGTACCACACACGACGCTGCTCGCTCGATTCAACTCTCGGGGATTTTTTGTAGAGATAGTTTTTGTAAAATATTCTGCAAAATTGCTATTTTCCACGAAGATTTGCATGTGCACTTCTTGAAATACCGTCGTTGGTAAGTTTTAGCACATAACACATTCATCACGATTCTGCGAAAATTTGGCTCATTTCGATAAGACTTAGACTCCTTCATGCTAAAGGTTCATTCGCTATTCACCTCAGAGACTGCAAGCAATATGCAAGCAAGCAAACACATTGCAAATTACCATCATTATAGGGACACACTCCACATTCCACTCGGCTTGGCCAATTGCCTGCGTCCTTGGGCCCTTCCCTTTCTCCTGTCATTACCGTTTCTGTAACGCCTGAGAGTACCAACAAAACGTAAAACTATTCCATTTCCCACCTCCTCCTTCCAAACAAAGACGCAAGCCAAAGTTTGTGTTTGGTATTTGAACGCTTGCTCCGGTTCGTCCTTGTACATTTAGCATTTTCCTTCATTTCCACTCGGCAAAAGGAAAGTCATTCATGCCGGAATAACCTCCAGCCACAACAGCCTGCTTGTCTCTTCCGATCTGGTATTTTCCCGTTTTCACTGTTTCACTGAGCTACAAGGAAAAGGAAAGGCAAAGGTATCCACTTAAGTTATAGTCCTACTTTTATTTCCATTTTCCCTTCTCACTTTTAGTTGCTTCATACAGTGAGTGTGTACCCCATTCCTATTACGGAAGAGCTAGTGCGAAACTGCAAACCTCAAAAAGACAGAAGCATCAAAAATGTTTAGGAGTGAGAGTGAAAAAGGATGCCTTTTTATTACAGATAGATCGATACCTTTATCGAATTGTGAAATAGAATCTGGAGCAAATGAGGCTGGCAGAGACGACGTGTATAAATTGCGAGAAGTGCTTTCCAGTCTTCTTCGCGACTTCTTCCTTTTCGTCTTTCATGAAATTACGAAGGATTTACAATGATGGTGGTCCTGGAGTGGCCTGTTCTATTTTTATTTCACAGGATACTTACACACCAAAGAAATGGCGGCTGCTCTTGATGCGATCATGTTGCGTTTGAATCCCTTTGTAGTTGGTTTCCGGTTCGGTTACTTTCTCATGGTGCGGGCTTTTATCCACATCAACTGACTCTTACTCCTACCAGGATTTTGGGGGACTGTCTGGTGGCCCGTGATTCATCATCGATTGTATAAAGTGCAAGTCTGGAATGCTTGCTTTTTTGATGGTAATGCTGGGTGACCTTCTTTGAGAACATTTCCAAGGATTCTTATAAAGAATGCTGCGGCAGTCTCGTAAACAATCATCGTGATAAAGCATTGATTCTAAAGGCAAGCTTGAGATTTTTTAAACGTTTCCTCATTATACGTTTCAGGTAAAATCTGCGCTTTTCCATTCTTTTCGTAATGATTTTGCTTGGCTTACATTGTACAAACATCAAGTTTAAGTAATTATTGTAACGCTTATAGCTTTTGGTTCTACTTTTGATGGTCGATAAGGCCTAGAACAGAATAAAATCGATAATCACGTATTTTGTTGTAAAAGAAAGTTTGAATGGAGAGGGGATGAAAGTTTTCTCTTGTATAGCTTTCTCGGTGCACATCTTGCGATTCCTAAAATATTACATTATGTATGCAGGCAGCGAAGAAAAGCCGGTATATGTTGATCAGTTGGCATTACATACATATTTATGTGGATTATCGTGTGCCTTCGTTGATAACTTTCATGCACGGGTTTTCTGGGACCATGCATTGACGTCAATGAGAGAAATAAGAATGTCACTCTCTTCCAATTCTAGGAGTTCCAATAAATTGGGTTTCCGCTTCGGATGAATAAATAACTAGCTTTAGACTGTGAGAAACCTCCTGAGAGATACAATTGGGAAGTACCTATGTGACACTTGAAAAGTGCTGAAAGGAGCAATAAAATTCAAGGGCTTATTTTTTTCGTTACACTTTTGGATTTTGGTTCTATTTCCAGCAGTGGTTAAAATCAACTGGAATTATTGATGCTCGGAACGTATAATTATTATTGGTCCACTGTCGCGACGACATATCTGAGAACGGCAAATTTTATGCAGCGGTGTTGAGAATGAATTTTTCTGATACATGAAAAATTTGGTGAAAGCTCAATACGAGAATGCATTTTTATATAAATATGAAAATGAGAAAACTTTCCTAATAGAAACTTCTTAATATCTGTCATACTAACTAACGTGATAATAACTTTTTGTTCATGCATCAAAAGCTTCATGATTGATTCGACTTGAACCTGGGAATTTTGATCGTTATTTGAGCTTCGTCTTGCAAACCAATCGGGTGTGATTTATTTTACTTAAAATGTAAAGTTTAAAGATTTATTTGTAGTGCCGTAATGAAGCTTAGTGACATTTACATCACACAGTCATATACCATACACTATCTAAATAAGTTCACATACGCTAAATGACACACCTACACTTTACTTTTTGTGTCATTCGCAGTTCTGATTGTAGTCGCCGACGATGATTATATAAACTAAGATTCTCACTTGCGTCGATTCTCAAAATCGCTGTATCACTTCGGGATGGACACCCAATTACGTATTACGAGTTAATATGTACCATATTAAATAAAATATCTAGCAAAGTTGAAGTACTTTCAACTAACGACGTTGTTAACTGTTTTATTAAGTTGAATACCTTTCACTCGAGGACTCTTCAAATGACGTCTTTACACTTTATTACAATTGAAAAAAATTCATAATTCCATCAGCTTCATAGCATTTTGATACTTCCACTTTCAAATGTTTGTCAGTATTTGAAGTATTAAATACAATATGACAAAAGCAACTATTTTTTATAATAGCATTTTGTTGACTGTGTAATGATTATAATTTAAACTTCTTTGTAGAATGCATTGTAGCTTATTCACCTGGTAAATGCAAAAATGCTAAATTAAAAGATGAGTTTCGAAATATTTTTTTAACCATTATGTTTCAAAAACTCTAAGTTTTAATTTGAAGTGTACAACACGGCAGGAAGTTGTATAATGGCTACATTAGTTGTCCTACAAAATACTTCCTCGAACATTTTTCGCCCCATAAAAATTCATTTCGGGTCTTACTCCTGTGACTTAGCCACGGGAGTAGGAGATCGCACAAGCGTAACAAGCTCCCAAGTTATCTAATCTCTCAATTATGGTAATTGAACTGATTCTCCTCGGTATCACAAATTGTGTTGCGATACGCTATATCCTTTCGTGTAGGTAGTTTGATGTCATTGTGCTATGCTATACCACTCTCATGAGTGTTCATTCATTCATTCATTCTTCTTTTGCACAAAATGACAAAGTTGTTGTGTTGTTGTGACTCATTCTAGTCATCCTTTTTATTGACACGAGTACCAGTGCTTTCTTACATTGATATACCCATTTATCTTAGAGTCGAAAGGAGTTGCACCACTTCCCTCACATGATTTTATTGCATCAAATTTATTGCTTCCATAAGCACAGCAATCGAGTCAAATTGGAAATCGAATTAAATGGGTTGGGTTCGGGTTGTTTTTGATGGCATATTACTATTATTACTGCGGTCTTACATTCTACAATCCCATCTAAAGAGTTATATTTAAAAAGCTGCAAGGAGTCGGTAACTGTCCCCTATTTTTTCTTTATCTTGTCAACAGAGAAACATGACACTGCAATACAGACAGACGGCTTGATACGGCGATTGTTTTAAGCCACAAAACAAACTAAACAGTGAAATGGAGAAACTAAACGAAAAGGCTGGTTTCCCGTCAGACTCCTTTATATTCTCGTTGACGTCTTCCCAAACTAAGTTAAATCCGATGACACCGAAAAAGTGTAAACATTTTTCCTCTCACTTTTAGCTCCAATTTCATATTCCATTCCACATGTCAAATTATCCAATTCAATCATTCCCATCCAGAAGTAAAACCTTTCCAATATGTCCACTGTTTACCGAAAGGATGGGGAATTTCAATGAGATGACCTAAAGGTACATCGCCAACAATATTATATGCCACAACAATGTACTCCGTACGTGCTGCAGTCTCCGCTTGAACGATTTTCTGTACTCTTTATGGAAACGAAATCCTTCTGCTCTATTGCATACAGAACCATCTATTAAGTCATCATTCATCATCACCTTTTTTCTTGTCAACACCATCGCACCATCATCCATTGTTACTGCCAATTTTAACGTGCACATACATGCTACTGCCTTCTTCGCTGGTAAATGGTAAATGTATTGAGAGATTCATGATTCTCACTCTATTTCCGGGATTACCGCCAGAAAAAAGTGATTGAACGCAATTTTCATTGTTAGCCTTCTGGTGAGGTACAATATTATTATTGTTGTTCAAATTAGCCGACTTTGCACTTTGATTCTGACTTGTCGTCTTCTCTTCTATATATTACAGGATTCTCTTGTTAAAGTCAAGTGCTTTGGAATGAGCGAGTTGGAAACGGCTTCCTTCTTTCGATGCAATAAATGCATCGAACGAGGACAATCAACTCGTTGGCAGCCCGTGCCATATTAGCTATTATATTTCTTAAAGTGTTTGTTCCCTTTGTTGGACACAGCTTGGGGTCTACCAAAAAGCAGACCATCGTATTCCTTATGAATCTCAGCTGCAGCCGAATGTTGGCTCTGTGTCACATTAACTGCATAACTTACAATTCTCTATCGTGACATTGTATAAAAGAAAGCCATCGATTTTCACCCAGTCAGTGTCATTGTCACCACTATTCGGTATATATAAGGTATGCCGAGCCAAATATCCTTATATATTTTCATAACCATACATTTTTTCAACTACGGTTTTGGTATTCCAAAGCTGTGTCGGCATTATTTCAATCAATCAGTCAATTGAGGAGACAGGAAACCTGTGAAAATCAACGCGATTTCATTACTATAACATTGTTACCGGCACCTTTTTCAATAAGCTATCTTGTTATCTATTCATTTCATTCTAATGTTTGCACATTGAGACTGGAATGTAGTGAATGAGAGAGGAGATCAAACCAGTAGAAGCAGAGAACAGCAAGAAAAGGATCTCTGTATTCTACCAAAGTTCAAAGAGATCACCCAAATCCCTGTGTACATTGTACTATTTCCATCAGTTGGCTTTGGTTTTCCAATTGTGTTCGTTTGGTGGAACGGAAAAGGATCAAAGAACTACCAAGAAAATTACAGCAACGCCTTGCGCAATGTTTTGATAACTTGAGTGTGCATTACACTTTGCGCCCCCTACTTCCAGGGAAGGTAGCTGAGCTGAAAGCAAAGAAAGGTTGGAAACGGTGCACGCAATCCATTAAGTATTTGTGGAAAGATTACAAGATGCAAGTCATTTCCCTCCAATACATCATCGCAAATCAAACAGAATAACAGTAACTTCGGCTAACTGTCATTACCAATGTTCTTATTTTCCGTCTCTTCGAATACAAAAATGAGCCTACTCTATAGTGTGTGACCATACACTTTAAAAAACTCGCCCACGTTCAATTTTAACATTTTGTTTCAATTTTCTCCATACATTTCGACAAGTTTCATCATGAAGCCAAACACTAACTATTTTTCTTTGTAGTTTTCAACTTCATAATAACAATCAACGGATGGAGGTGGGGCGGGTGGTGTGCCATGTAATGTGTCCATTGCCCTGAACTTGTACAGTGTTCTTGCACTCTCACTCATTTATCGAGAATTTGCATGAGAACCGACGATAAATGAATTTTTCGTATCGGGAAAATAGAAAAATCAGCCATTGTCTTCACCATTTTACTTTCTCTACCTTTTTCAACAATAAATGCACAAGATTTCCAGTTTCCCGTGTAGCCTCCCGTCTCCAGTCTTTTCCTCCTTAAACATAATTTCTACATGTAGATATACATACAATATTTTACGTACTATGAACGCTGGTAGGAGGGCTGGTGCTTCTCATAAAACGGCACAAAAACGAAACTTCCAAGTTCCAACAACAAGGAAAACCAACTGTTTCTTCCCATAAAAAGATGTTGGTGGAGAGGGAGCAAAAACTTGGCATAATTATATGCTTCTCGTTTCGTATCATGTGAAAAGCCATTCTGAGAACTCTGCTCCCCCTTTTCCTTCCTCCGCGACGTCGTCATCATCAGTTTCCGTTTCATTCAGCCAGCTTCAAAAACCTGAGCATTACATATATTACGAGCTGTTGAACAATACTACACGTCTTTGTGCAGTTTGCAAGACTTTATGATCAGGGTTCAAATGATTCAGTTGATTATCCAATAAGTCATTCTGAATCATATGAAAGAAAAGTTATTGCAAATTTTCTGAGCACTGTATTTTCAAAGTGAGACGATCAGATAAACAAGCCAGTTTCCACTCCACCAACACAATAGGAGCAGAAAAACAACAAATTAGAGTCGAGTGTTGTCGTTAGCGAAGATTTGTATTCTAGCTCACACTAATGTTGTTGGTTGATGACAATAATTACGATACGACTGCAACATTTCTACGAAATCACACATGATTTTATATCACAGCGCAACCTGTTTCCTAACTAGTCCAGCAAGCAACATAGGAGAGGAAGTATTTTATTCTTGAAAGCTTTGACTGAACCTTGCACCATTATAATTTCATGAGTAAGACTTTGATTTTCTCTGTTGTTCATTGGAACTCTCAACAAGAAAAGCAGAATGAAACATGTATTATAATTCGTAAAACTTCAGAAGGCATCGCACTTTCCAATGTTGCACTAGCGAAAAGCTGGAAAATCATAAATTCGACAACTTCCATTTTTACGACCCATAATAAAAGGTTGGAGGCAGCAGAAGTTTTAAGGAAGGAAAATAATGTGCGCATAAGAAGCGTTTAAACAGTAAAAGCACGTAATTGCGTCATATATGCAAGAAGAGGGCTTTGTCGTAAGTCAAATAATGTTTGTCATGCTACGCTCTTTTCCTTTCTTTTCCTTCTCATGTTGATAACAGTCGTGACGATGATGAGTCATTCTTCATTCTACACCATTTATTTCTCATCGTAAAAACCTAGCTTTGATAATGACGATGTCGATGGATTTTGTCTGTTGTTCTTTTCCTTGAAGAAACGTTGGCTTTTGATTACCTTACACTGTTTGCAGGCGGATTTGCACTTTAGTATTTACTACTCTATTCGGTTTCGACATTAACAGACATTCAACAAGAATGCATTTGAAGCTGTACTTTCTCCGTACTCATCTTCACTGGGAAAATCAATCTGATATCGAACCGTTGAGTTTTTATTTTCGTATGGGGGAAATAGTCAAATGACCAATGCCTGCTTTTTCATGGAGGCTTAACGTTTTACACACATCCCTGTTTATGTTGGTCGGTGGTGGTCATTTTTTGTCTGGGATGCAGACAGACACGTTTTTATTGTCGACATATGGGGTCTAAGTCAGGGGTTTGTAGTCTTCAAAAAGAATTCATGAAGGTTTAACGAAAGAGAGAATGAATGAATGGATGGACGCAGATGTTCCAGTGTTGATCAATGGTCATTGTTAAATAAGAAAAGAATTAAATCTTAATTAAATATTGTTGCATGCTAAACAGAGGTGGTAATTTTTCATTCATAAACCAGATTTCGCTTTTTAGAATCTGGCTGGACTTCAATCAAATAGAAGCGAAAACGTGACAAAAGCATTCGTCGTGTACACTGATAAGCAGCATGATTATTTGGTATTAATGATCAAAAATTGTTTGGTTTTTGGTAAGCATGCCTTTTTTTTGTTCCATAATTTTAGAATATGTGTAGATTAGAGTGAGAGTTGTAAGATGTTTTTTGATTTTATGACGCTCCTGTTTCGAACACAAAAGTATTTCAAAATACAGAGATTTGTAGCTGAAACAAGAATGAGTTGTTGAGCAATGAGCCGTTTTGAATACGACAACAAGCCGTAAAAATATTTTTAATCTTAACGATTTTGTTTCTTCCTTATTACTTTGATGCTCTACGGAACATTACTTTTTAAAGTTGATCATGGAAGCTGAATCTGCATGTTTTCACTTGAAAGACTTATCACATTTACCCCCTTTCCTTTATATGTTTAGCAAAGCTTCATCAACCTCATCCTTAA
>VYYJ01001866.1:0-26141 GCA_021029165.1 Cyphoderus albinus
CACTTTTTACATCAGAATAAATACAATTCAAAATAAACCAAAATTGATGATGTAGTTCTACGTTCATTTTCTTTCCCCCGAACTACGGCATTGACAGCACCGTTACACACAAGGAACAGGGAGGAGTGCCCTCCCACCGCCATCACCCGATGGTGGGCATAACAATATCATCAGCGCGTGTAGTTAAATATATTGTGAGAAATTGCTCTGAAGGGGATTTCAAGAGTTGACTTGAAGTTTCAGCAGAAAAGTGTCAAATTATTGATAGAAGAAACACGAATTGGCAGTGCCAATTTGGCACATCAAGCAGATTTTGTTTGTACGTGTTTGATGAAAGCTGTAAATTTACAAGTATTGTAACTTTTTGATGTAGTTTCCTGGAAGCAAACCACAAATTAAAGATACACAAAATATTCTCTTTCATAAGGTAGAATTGCTTACCCGTAAGTGTTAAGTTAACACATGTAGATTATTTTCCCTCGGTGGCATATATTTATTTGATTCAATTATAACCTAAACCAATAACCGATACATATATTAATTTTGGGTGTTTTTCCCACCTTGATCCGAACACTGTGAATATTTATGATTTACAGAGTTTTAGCAACAACAGGTTTGCCGCGGACTTATACAAACCGGATCGGTTCGGAATTGACCGAATTCTTGACTATATCGCGATTATATCTATTTAAATACTTTGGTACAATACGGACCAAGAATTTCACTGTCAATGTCATGCTTTGTGCTATCAGCCGATCTTACTTAAATATATAAAATTAGTTAGTTAATTTCTTAGCAATTTAGTTCTGAAATTTCTGCTACCTCTTCACGGTGCCGTCTCATTTCACCCCGACAGCACTCTTTGCTTTCATCGCCTCGGCGACGAATCTTGTTCGCATCGGCAGCGACATTTGCTGGCGGACCTTCAGCAAGCGCTTCGTTGATCAGCAAGAATACGGTATCTACATTTTGAGGTGTTCCGTAGAAAGAATTGTCATGGGTGATTTTTATTTTCACCATATGTATCCAATCGCCCACCTGGCGGACACTAAACACTTCGAAAACAAAGACTAGCATACAAAACGACAAGAAAATGAGAAAAAGAATGGAAATGGAACTGAACTCGGAAATGTCAATTACGTCAAATGTCTCTGTTAAAGTTTCGTTCTCCACAGAACGAAACTGAATTTTCTTATTTAGATATTTCAAGTGTTTCTCTAATCTGTCCCATTCCAGTTGCAGCCCGTTTTCGCGAATTCTACCAAGTGTTATCATGAGCCAGTATTTATTCTCCATGTACCAAAGCCAAAACACCCACCCTTGGGCAAACTTGGGAGGGAGAGTGTAGCACCTCCGGTTTTTCACCTTTGTCGCATCATAGAGCAACATTGTGTACCTGTATGTGCTGAAAATGGGCTCATCTGAAAGTAGGCCGTGTTTTGTGTCCGGGTCGCTCAAATATCTCATTATTTCTGCCTGAGCATTCTCCCACGAATGATACGCGAAACTCTCGGTGAGTGAGTTGAAACTCGAACCGAAATTCACCAATGAACGTATCAACTGGCAAGATAAACTTAACACCTGCGGAAATCATTTCTTCTAGATCTTGATACAACTGGCGATGCAACCATCACGACACTCGTAATCCCGTTTTCATACAATTTTTTTACAAAAAATCCCCAGTAGATGAAAAACAGGATTTTGCAATTTTACTTAGCCGAATATCTCAATCTCGACCCTTCTCCCAACGAGAGAAACACCAAATCCATGAAAGTTGAAAATAAAGCGGCTACATTCATTTTCCGTGCAAATATGAAAGTTGTCGACAACAGAGCAAGCACAATCAATATCCAAGCACTTTGATCTAAAGGGTCTCTCCAGATTGTCCAGTTGATTGTTGAACCTGAATTTTCTCTCGCAATGCAGACAATTACCCACTTGGCGAATGTTCCATAGCCATAAACTCCACTGACTCTTGCAACATCTATCCTATAAAGGTGGTTTGTGGTACTGGAAAAAAGACTTGTTTGATCTGGCACTCTACTAAACATGTTCATTTCTGTGGTACTCCACAAGTCGACTATGTGGAAGCTGATGTTGTGATACTCAGCCATAGTCAGAATTGCCATTAGCTCATACCTACAGAATTTTTCGATTAAATTGTTTTTCGCACGGGCAACATAAAACAAGCAAATGTAACGGTCTTTTCCTTTGAATGTTTCTGTAAACTCCGCGTACAGATTTAAGATCGCTGCGGCGCTTTTTCCATTTGAGTTGGAAAACTGCAGAGATGGGCAAGATACAGGCTTTAATCAGATAAAGATAAAGATGAAGATAAATTTTTCTCTTTGACAAGATAAAGATAAAAGATAAAGATAAGCTTCGGCTCAAGAGAAGATAAAGATGAAGATAAAGATAAATTTTGAAATTCTACAAGATAAGATATCAGATAAAGATAAAATTTTCAAATCCAACAAGATAAGATATCAGATAAAGATAAATTTTTCAAATTTAGCAAGAGAAGTTGTAGAATAAAAAATAAAAAATTCTAATACTTAAATTAGAATATTAATTCTCACAAAACATAAAAATGTGCCCGTAATAAAACACAAACATTATTTTGTCTGATCTGATAAAATAAGTTATGAGCACCAATGATAGTAACATTCAACCATGCATTCACTTAAATGGGAAAGGATGAAATGGTCACTAATATTGACTCAACATGTCTCGAAAAGGCCTGACGTTTTTTCAGAGGTTTTAGCGCCCGATTCTGCAGAGTCCGTTGCTTCGACTGGTAAATACTGGACTCTTGAAGGAAATTTTAGAAAATTAACATGGGCGGCTGCATTTTTCTATTTTGTACAGTAGACAAAGAAAAATCTTCAAAAAAAATTATCCTTCATCTAGGTTAGCAAAACTTTCACAAGATAAAGATAAAGATAAGAGATAAATTTCTCGCGTTTACAAGATAAAGATAAAGATAAAAGATAAACTGCCCGCCTAATCAAGATAAAGATAAAGATTAAGATAAATTTTCAAATCAGTCAGATAAAGATGCAAGATAAAGATATATCTTATCTGTATCTTTTATCTTCTTATTTGAGATAATTTATCTTGCCCATCTCTGCTCTTTGCTTCAGCGACTTAATGATGATGACTGATCTTCTACAAGGCGAGAGCATAAAAAGTCTCCATTTGTTAAGTAACAACGGCGTCTTCCTTTTTCTTGATGAAAAACTTATTCCGTGTCTCTACAACATAAGCCGCAATTACTTGAGGTTAATTAAATATTCATAGCATCAAAGTAGTCTCTGTACTTTCTGTTGGATAGGATATTTCTTGATAAAGTTTTGGAACTAAAAGATTGCTTTCTGCATTAGCACAGAAATGTATATTAGATGAAAATGGGAAACGAAGTAGAACATCGGATGGTTCCCCTGGGAAGTATAAGTGGACGAAGACGACGTATTTTAGTACCTTCCACACGGACACACATGAGTAATCATTGAAATAGGAAAATAAAATAGATACGTATGTTTAATAAATTTGGGAACGACTCTCATTATATTTGCATATCATTGCAATCCTTGCCCGATGTTAGGTAAACATTGTCTTCAACTTTCTCTATTTGTGTGATGTAATTGTTCTGTTCAGTTCGGAATTCAACATCGAACAACAGAAAAGAATAGGAGCACTTCATGTTAAATATTAATAAACATCAAGAAGCAGATGTATGTACTCAAGGTGAATAGTAGGTCATGGTAGAAGAAATATGTCGTGGGTTGGTTGGTGGCTACGCGTTCCACTTTCCGAAACCACAACATCTCCATTCTACATTACAATTTCAAGATGCTTTATTTTCTCGCGAGTGAAAAAGAAAGTGCGCTACACTTCGTGGTTGTTTTATTCTTTCTCGTTTCGTGCACAAAAAACGAAACACACAATGAGAGGTGGTACGGCTGCTGAGAATTATGGGAAAGACAAACAAGGTACTACTTACATACATAAATCCATCGTTTAGCAATATATCGTAGCATAGTGCATAAATATGTAGCTGAGCTACAGTAGCTCATTGTAGGTTCATGATATTCATTGTATTTTATTAGTGCGGCATAAAACCACCGAAAAGGCCGACTGGAAAATGTTATTTAAGCTCCAATCTATTACATGTTTGCTTCCTTTCGTTTAAAAGTCGTGAGGGGAATGTCATATGATGATGGTACAATCAATAATTTAACAGAAACTCATTTGTACTTTTGCATTCAATTATTGTATAAAGATACTGTGTTCGTATATGTTCAAACTAAATATCTGAGATATATTTTTGAGTGTCGGAGATGTTGATAATAACGATGATGAGGAAGACAAATGGGAAATTATTTTTTCACTTTTGCCAAAAAATGCGAGTCTCCAAAATGAAATCATGGTAGCGTCAACAATTTTGTCTAGCCTTTTTTGCAGCTGAATGACGTTTTTCTTATGCTTTCTCCGTGTCACTCCGCTTTATGCTTTCCTCTCTTCTCAACTGAACGAGACTTGGCAAAAGTCACAGTCAGCTTCCAAATTCATTTTAGTATGCCTTTGCCATTGAGACGCTGAGCACATCAAAAACCATGCGTCCCGTTTAACGATTACTGTAATATTTCTTTTGTCCGGTATCATAAAATTGAAATGATTCACTTAAAGTCAACGTGAAAGAAGATAATATTTTTATAGGCATTCAAAATAATCCACGTGGAGTGAAACACAAAAAGACACTCACTTTTGTCTTCGTCTTACCAAAATTATGTATAAGATTACCGACTTAATAGGAAACCTTAAACACAGTAATACAGTAGTGGAAACAAGAAAGACACTAAATATTTCTTGTGATTTGGTTTTAACAGGTTTCGTGGTCACTATATAAGGTCACGGAAAGTCTACTATTACATTGCCACAAGTGTCATGATACGACATACTAAAAAGCAGACTCCTGTGAAAAGCATAGTGAAGTAACATTTTGGTGGGCGATGGTGATAGAAAATAGAGAGATGAACAGATGTAGAAAATGATCGACGCAGGTGCTGTTCTAATGCCTGTTATGTTATTTTTGTTTTAGTGTGAGTGATATACGTATATCCAGACATTATCGTATAGTGACACTAATATGCTTCCAGCACCAACAACTTGTACCTCTCTAACGTTCAAGCAAAAATAATGTTGTAAATAATAATGATACAAGAATTGTGTACCACATGATAAGATGAAAACTTTCACTGTTCAAGTAAAAAGTAAAGTAAAATAGTCTACCCACTTTACTCCACCATGAGCGGAAACAAGATTTAAATATTGTAAATAACCAAGGACATGTTTTATCACATATTTGTGACAAAGTTTCCAGAAAGTTTTTTTCTGCTGAGATTTAAAACATTTCCCTGTAGGTAGAAAGTTCTTCGATCCCGGTTTACATAGTTCTACTTTGCACACATAATCTGGGTTTCTGGGTATTATTTTTCTCACGCTGTGTTCACAATGACTACCAAAAAACTCGGAAATAACAGATTAAATTAGATAAATCATCTAAGTAAGGTGAATCATGATGAGTATCGACCATGAAAAATACAAATTTAGCACAAAAATTCTTTATTTTATGGAAAGAAAGTTTATGATGCTGAGTTAGAATCTTTCTCTTTTGAGAAACATTTTCTCCAAAGAGCCGTTTCTCTCAGTGAGAGAATGATAACGTTTCTGATAGATTTGCTTTAAAATATAAATGACTTAATCTCCAAACTCAGCAGTCACTCCAACACTTCATAGAACCAAGTGGCAGTCGAGTCATACAGAGCCAAAGCATCAGTGAGGCATGTTTTTGAGTCAAACCTTGGCTTTGACACAATCGCTCGGTTTTGCTCGCTTTTCACCAAGAAAACACAAACGATTACGAGATCAATGATGCAGACGAGGAAGGTTCATAAACATACGCCACAGTCTGCAGTCTGCAACCACCAAAGCAAGAAAAATGATGTTTGACGATGTCAAAGAGGAAAAGTGGATTAGTATAGTAAAGTTAAGTTGTGGACTCCTGGTTGTTGAGTTTATTTTCAATTACTACTTGTCACTTAGTTTGATTGACAAATATTTAGTGTTACTGAAAAAGAAAGTGAAAGTAAAGTAAAACAAAGGCGAACTCGGTCCTCTTGCTTCCCGACATTTGAATTTTTTGTTATCTTAGACTCTTTGATTTAGATTGAAATCTAATTCTCTACCAATCTTGGAATTTCGAGTGAGTCGGACTCTGAACTTTTATAATTTATAACACGACAACGACACTCTCACTGTCACAATTGTCTATCTAAAACACTTTCACGAAAAAAATTCACATTTCATCGTAAATGATTACCTCTCAACAAAAAACAACTAATCGTAAGTACTATGGCAATCATCTACTTCTAATCCATTTCATGCTTGCCTGCTATTGGTAATCAATTTTCTCACGACCATGTCTCAAAGATTGCTGAGAGCACTCTGCAGGAGTTTGTAGAAGGCTTTCAACTTGTTGAAACTCCTTTTCCGCTCTCTTGAGTTTTAATCGTTTTTTATTTTCTCATTTTCTTTTATTTCTCTCCACTTCCGCATTATATACGAACAGTTAATAGTCGCTTTTCCATCATACAGCCAGGGGTTAAAGAGTACACAACTTGAAACTACTAGCTGCTACCGATAAAAACGAAATATAAAATTTTCACACCCAACATCAAAGATGATCGGCAGCCAATTATGAAATAGTATTGTGAATTGATTGCCCCAGTTGTAGCAGCAGTAGCAAACTTAACGTAGCTTAGCCTTTCCACAACATCATACGTCATTTTTTTATGCTTTCTTTCTACGGCTCGCTCTGTTTTCCTCTGTTTTGTATTCTATGCCAGTGAAACAGCAAAAACTGGAAGCAGCTTCCAAGTTCACTTCAGTTTGCCTTCGCCACTCATTCGATGAGGACACTGTACTGGAGTGGAACGTTATTCACTTTAGTGTCTGTGCACAGAATTCCTGAGCTGAAAAACATCTCAAACTCTCTTCCTGTTTCTCATTTTAAATTCCCCTTGCTGCAACTCCTTTTATGATAGCCACTTGATGTTATTAGAAAAGCCGAAATGTTTTGTGTGGTGACTGTGTAGGAACACGGAAGTTGTCAAAGATATGAAACTTAAAGTTTAATAAAGACGCAGTCTCCCGTTTAACGATTAGTTTTATTTCTTTACTCTGGTGTCACATAACAATATCATAAAACTACAAGTGAACTCTTGCATTTCTATTGAGAAATTGTTCTCATTCACAGTGATCTGAATCGTGATAGTGTCACAATCATAGTTAATGAATTATAAATGATCCTCAAGATTAGTCAATTGCTTCCTCCAAGTTAATTTTCCTCAAGCGTCGATTCTATAAAAGTGGCCATCTACCTGAAGCGACATTTCGCGATTATCTGTATTTTTGCAATTGAGCAAAGCTGCAAACAATGTCACTGTGAAAGGTAAATTTGTTTTTTGTATAATTCATTAATATTTATAACTCACAAGATAATATCTTGAAGATACAATCAGTTTCTTTAGATTAGTTAAGCATTTCATCTTATACTTACTCTGAATCTGCATTACTGCGAGAAGCACGAATTCGACAATTACGAAAAAAAATTCTTGCGAATAATAAATAGCGATCGCTGTCCTGAACCCGGTTGTGGTTTATGTAACCGGGTAGACTTCAACGATCGATATGCTTTAGCCTATAATTTATAGGCTATAAAAAACCTAACTAGGACGAAGAGGAAGAAAACAAGTTTACTGTAAATTTTGCTGTGCGCTAAGCAACATTTAAATTGAGTCACGAACCCACGAAAGGTAAATAAAATTATTGTTCAATATTCTTACCCCATATAAATTGCAGAAAAGTCTCAACGATTCCCAAATGACGTTTACTCCAACTGTGTAGCACTCTTGCCTCAGTTGAGGGTTGTTGACTTGAAAATCTTACTATATGAACAAGTACCCTACGACTTCTGTGCCCATTATAAATAAACGAACACTTCCCTTTAGTTGCATAAAAGTTGCAGATTTAAGCCTTCAACTTTTTTATAGCTTCATTTGATTACGTGACTACACTACATGTAACGTATATGTATATGTAAGGTGTCGATTATTTCAGGTCTGTGCATAATATGCATCATGCATAATGCATGAACTCATAACATGTATGGCAGTGAAAAAAGTTACTGCAATCTAATAGTGAACTGGTTATCATTAAAAAGTTTAAGTTTACAACAATAGTTAACGAGATAGAACCAACTATCAAATTTTCCATATAATGTCTGAAGTTGCCATTTTGTGTTATATGTGGATCAAGTGACATCATATGATGAATGTTCCTGAGTTCCTGAATGTTCCTGAGTTCCTGAATGTTCCTGAGATTTTGTCGTTTGACAAGAAATAAAAGTTAATTCTGTTATCAACATATTTAACATGAGTACAAGATCAATGACGGTAAATTGTATTTTTCATCTCTCTCTCTTTTATCGTAATAGTAATAGTATAAACATCGCTGATATAGTGGTCTGCAGAAATTTTTTGCATTCTTATCCAGACGTCTCTACTCCATCTTTCAATTATCTCATCTCGCTTCAAACATGTTTGAACAAAAATATTTATTTTCTCCGCTTCACGTTTATTTAGCTTACGTCTACAATCACTGTTGCTTTGCTCTCTCTCATCGTTTCTCCAGTGACTAGAAATTGCTGCTGGCTACAGACTTTCTACTAAATTCTGGTCTTCACGTGGGCGTGAATGATATTCACAGAAAGTTAAACAGCAGCGGTCTGAAGCAAATCTTCATTTCTTACATTTTAGGTTGGTGACGTGACTCTTTCTGGTGACCGAATCCATACACTGCTTTCCCTGCGATGTATTAAGATGAGAGGGAAAAGTGTCCCCACGTCTCAGCATTATCATAAAATATGAACGATGCGATGGCATATTCAAAATATCACATAAGTCTTTTACGCTTTTGCAACGTTCATCTTATCATTTGGAGTTACAAAATAATGTCTAGGTACAGCAAACACGAAAGAGAAAGCGAGCGGGGAAAAATGAAAAAAAAAGTTTGCACATTTTTATTTTCCTATCTGGCTCTCAAAATATTCCCACAAGAGATACTGAGGAACATGGAACACAAAAGAAACAATGACTGGGTAAAGTTTGCCATTTTCATGAAGCAAAAAGAGAAAGCATTTCAGTGTTGTATATTATGGAGAAAGTGGAGAATTTGGAATAAATACACAAGAGAGTACGTATCTACTCATTCATTTTACATCAACCTAACGACTCAAGATGCCAGCTGCATGTAGCTGGAGAATACAATATGTTCTAAAAAGCAGAAAAAAGAAAGCAAAGTGATCGTCTCCGCTGCTTTCTCCAAGTACTCGGAGTTTGCTTCTCGCTGTAGAAGCAGAAGCTTCGCTTGTTTTTGTTACCACCTACGCACAGAGAAGTATACAAATATAATAAAACAGCAGTACAATAGGCGAGTACAAATATTAAAAGTTGCAACTTGCAAGACGACAAAATTACATAGGCCATTGCACTCCACATTTTCGCGGTTTGTCTACCTTGCCCGAGGTTCCAAGAGTACACGAAGGAAGATTTAAATTAGTAAATAGATGTATATTGTATATAAGATAATTTTTCCTATGGGTCTAAACAATAAAATATTTTCTCTGGAAAGTGTTCGGAAAGAAAAGCGAACTTGTCAGGAATGCCTACATCAATCAAGAACGACGCCGTAACAAATATTCCATTTATTTCCCGTATACGTATGTAGATATGAAAGTACATAAACATTTCACTCGCTTTGATACTAAGTAAGACTTAATCAATATCGAAAGGAGACGCATCACTCGGTCTTCAGAATAAGTAACGAAGAGTGCAATGACCGCCTCTTTCCTTCAGCCACTTGATGAGTGATATTCTACAAGGCGTATGTCGACTGTAAAGAACATAAAAAGTCTCCATCTGTTAAGTTACAACGGCGTCTTCCGTTTTCTTGATGAAAAGCTTATTGCGTATCTCTGCAACATAAGCCGCAATTACTTGAGGTTAATTAAATATTCATAGCATCAAAGTAGTCTCTGTACTTTTTCCTGGGTAAAGTTTTGGAGCTAAAAGATTGCTTGATACATTTGATATTAGATTAAATTGGGAAAAAATGCGGCTCCGTCTGCGCTCGCTTCGTATTGAATTCATACGTTTCCTTCCTCTGAATAAATAAGTGTATTGTGAAGTTGTGTGATTTTGTGAGCTTAGAAAGAAACGGTAGTTGTTTCATTTGTTTAGAACACGGATGGTTCCCTTGGGAAGTGTATTTATTTATTACGGAGGTATTTTAGTACCTTCGATGCAGATGGGTAATTATTGAAATGGTAAAATAAAGTCGATACGTATTTATGTTTTATAAATTTGGAAACGACTCTCCTTGCATTTGCATATAATTGCAATCCTAGCCCGATGTAAGGTAAACATTGTCCCATCTCCGACTTTCTCCATTTTCTATTTGATCAGTTCGGTTCGGAATTCCACATGAAACAACAGAAAAGAAAAGAATCACCTCGTGTTAAATATTAATAAACATCAAGAAGCGGATGTATCTCTTCCCGGTGAATAGTAGGTCATGTTGGGAGTAATACGTATGTCGTGGGTTGGTTGTAGGCTTTGCCTTCTAGTTTCCGAAACCACAACATCTCCATTCTCCATTACCATTTCAAGATGCCATATTTTCGTGAGAATGGAAAAAAAAAGTTGCGCTAGACATCTTTGTTGCTCCATTCTTTCTCGTTTCGTGCACAAGGTACAAAATGCACAATGAGATGTGGCACGGCTGCTAAGAATTTTCAATGATTGCCTTGGGAAAGACAAACAAGGTACTACTTACATACATAAATTCATGGTTTAGTAATACACTACAGCGTACTGAATAAATATGCTGTTCATTGTATTGTATAGTGTGCCGTAAAAAAACCGAAAAAGCCAAATGGAAAATATAGTTTACTTAGGGCTCCGTGCTCCAGTCTAATACATGTTTGCGTCCTTTCATTTAAAAAGTCATGGGGTGAATGTCATGGTGATGAACAATCAATATTTTAACAGAAACTCATGTGTACTTTCGTCTTCAATTATTGTATAAAAAAGTCATGGTCGTATATGTTCAAACTAAATGCCTATAAGATACGTATAATATATGTATTTTTGAGCGTAGGAGATGTCGATAATAACGATGATGAGGAAGACAAGTGGGAAATCATGATAGCTCCAGCAATTTCGTCTAGCCTTTTTTTGCAGCTGAATGAGGTATTCCTCATTTTTCCTCCGTGTCACTCAGTTTTATCGCATTCCTCTGCTCTCAACAAAACGAGACTTGGCAAAAGTCAAAGTCAGCTTCCAAATTCATTTCAATATGTTTTTGTCACTGAGACGCTGAGGACGCAGGGTGAAATTAAAGCTCCTGCTAAACTTCGACATCTATTGCATAGTATTTACTGGTTCATTTCTCTCCTTCTCTGGAATGTGATGTGAACAGAATTCATGAGCTGGGAAGTTTGTCGTGTTATTCCCGGAGTTTTATTTCACGAGACCCACTTTTTGCTATTAGTAAATACACGGAAAAAATATGTCTGTGCATAGTAGTGAAATGATAATTTTTATTGTCATTCAAAGTGGTCCATGTGGACTGAAACACAAAAAGACTTTCACTTTTGTTTTCATATTACTAAATTATGTGTACATTTTTTGAAATCACGTAGATGAATTGAATCACAGGCTTTTCATCGCATTTACATCTCAAAATTACAATTTTACATGCTTGCGTAACGTAACAAAAAATATACGACTTTTGCGTGTTTTCATGGTTTCTCGTCATAGGAGCGAAACAAATTCCTGAGCGCTCCGAATGAATCTCAAAGTAAAAAATGATATTGATAAAATAATTACATTTTCACATGCATAGGTATAGCAAAACAATCGCCTTCTGATGAATTCACTTTTCAACAAAATTATATGGAATGTAATGAAGGTCTAATGGAGCTCTATCACGATTTCTGCAATGCATGAAAATAATTTAAAATGACCGATATACGATCTTGTACATACAAGCATAAATGGGGAAAGTTTCATTTTCTCCAGCAGATACCAAGCTGGTTGATGCAAATTTAATTTCTATTACAAAATCAGCATCCTTCTCTGCATGTGTCAGACGCAATTTAAATAGTAATGTAACACCCTTTTCAAGTTTTGAGTCTTCATTTCTACTTAGTTCGTGTCAATGATAAGATAAAAAAATTAAAAAATTCCAGATTCTAGGTAAGGAAATCGAGGAAGAAAAAATGTGAGGCTCATCTCAACCGTGTGACATTCTCCATCTTTTTACCATTCTAACCTACGCTCCCTGCTCAATTTTGAAACTCAGGTCGCGTCGTCAGCAAGGCGAAAATACGTGCTGTATTAAACATAAAAAAGCAATAAAACTCAATGGAGCAACCAACACGTTATCCAGCTTTTCTTTGCTCGCTCCCAATTTTTTCTCTTCTCCGGAAGAGAACGGCATATGTTTAAAGGCAGACGCAACCGTGCAGAAAAAATTTAGAAAATTTGCAAAATTTCATTTGGTGATTGTTATTGGTGTCGTTATTACACGAGGTTGTTAAAAATGGGTGACATGCTTGCTGACTATATTTATATATCAAATTTTCTATAGTTTTCGACAAAAATCTTCTTTTAATTATAACGCCAACAAAACTAAATTATACGTAAACAATTTTAGAATGTCTTCCTCTTGATCAAAAAGTCTACAAAAGCAAAAATAGAAAGAATGTATGGTAGAACCGTCTTTTCGTGGAGTCAACTGAGTCACGTCATGCGTTGGAGAAATAAATTTTGCCTGCCGTTTTAGTCGCTTTGAACTCTGCTCGCTTCTCACCTGCGCTAATGCCGAGTTGGAAGATGAAGTAGGTCAATCCCAAAAACGAGAAAGCGATGAAGCTACATACCTGCCATGACGTTAATGAAAATGTTGCGTATGATTTTTGTTTTACGAGGTTTAGCACCAACTTTTCTAAATGAAATTTCCAGCAAATAAATAGATGGATGATGACATAATGGTGGTAAAAAACCATTTATCTCCGTCAGTGTAAGCCTTACACTGTAAGGTGTCTCTAAATGGAAAGCCGTGTCAGTTCTGATAGAAATATTTTTGTAATTGTTTAGTAAACAAACTCACAAATTAATCAATTAGGATTACAGTGTAATGCAAGAACAAACAAAATTCGCAGGTGAGGTTGGTGGAGTGAAGAATTTATATTTCTGTATGCTGATCCACTCAATAACCACGGCCGCAGCTGTGTGTGCTTACATATTCTATTCTATCTGCTTTGCAGGGCAGTGTAAGTCATGAAGTAGATATGAAACAAAATGAAATGAGTATTGACCGAATGTGTAAACACCTTTAAATTTTTGTATAGAAAAGCAAACTTTGTTAGTTTTTATCAAACAATTTTGTTGGTTTGTGTTGTGGTACTCTAGTAAAGCGGCCCGCAGTGCAAAAATATACCACTACATCTTTAGAATATGGACTCCGCCGAAGTTGTACTTATTCCTTCCATTAACTTATTTGCATTCACTTAGTCTATAATAACAGATGTGAGATGACGGAAGCTTTTTTCGTATTTTTATTTATTTATGAGTACGAATTTACCACTAGCCACTCACAATCACTTTGCTGTCAGATAAAGTGGTTGACTTTATGCTAAAGAATCGTGGAAGCGAGAATTCCTCTGTGTGAGTTATGACAGGTGCACTCAACTTTCACTTTCACTGCGACGCTTTCAATGCGCCACATTAACACGAAATATTACAAGCCTCACTTGTTTCAAGTACACTCCAACTTTACTTACGCAACGCACCACATACATAAAATATTCAAGCTCGCCATAAATATTTTTTACCTGTTGTAGGTTACATAAAATGCTCTAACTTCTCACTTGATTTCCTTAGTTTTCCGTCAGATATATGTATATTTGGGTATACGTAAGTTGAGAACTTTGAAACCAGTATGGTGCATAATAGCACAACGAATTCAGAAGATCACAAACATTTTAACATTTTTAAACATTCCAAACATAAGAGGCAAAGAAAATCGTTAGTCAATTATTCATTACATTATCAAGATATTTAATTGATTTTTTTTTTTAAATTAAGTGAACAATTGAACATCCGACATCTCTCATTCTTCAGGATACAACTCTAGAATCAAGTGCTAACCTTTTAGCAAATTGATCAGTGGCACATTTTAACTTTGACCTCGAAAACTTCCCTCGCGAAAACATAAAAACTTTCTCTTCTATTGGGAGTCTGGGAGAACTTTTCAGCTGTTATAACCAGTTAGCAGTTAACCTACATTACCTAGTTCAGGAAGTTCCAATTTTTTCTGCCAAGAAACAAAAGTCAGGAAAAATAATTCTTGTTCATTTTTGGAAAAGAATACATAAGTATATTGGAAATTTCATTTGGTCTAGTGAAAATTTTTCGATTTTAGATCACTCATCTCTATCTCCAACCTACAGTGCAGCTGGTGCAGACGGACACAGAATCTGCTGACAATTCAACATATAACAAAAAATGTAAAAGACGCCGTTGAGCTGTGATCATGGGTTGAATTATAGCCAGAGATAAATTCTTGTCGAGTTACTGAACAATGGGTAAAGAATGAGCGAAAGTTACTGTCAAGCGTGTGGAATATTCACTTTGTTCATTGTCAGTTGTCACACCGTACGTTTTTGTTACCCGAAAATGTGCTTTAGTGCACAATGATAACGTCAACAAAAAGCCACGTGTCAGTCAAAGTCGAAAACGAAAGTAAGGAAAGAAAGAGACCGAACAAGAATATAAAACGGAATTTCGTCCTTGGTGGTGGTGGAATTCTTGGGGTGACATACTTTTCCATTTTCTCTGACTTTTTTTCAACTCTCATTGTCTCCATTTTGATTTAGGAACGTGTCAAATTTAACAAATATCATATTACAAAATTAGAAACGTGGAGAAGAATAATTTAAGTTTTGTATATGATTTTGTAGTCTGCGTAATAACTAACTTATAATTTTGAATACATTTTCTTGGTTATAATGTAAATAACTCAAAACATTGTCAAAGATACTACCTCCAACTTGGATTTCTATTTCTCTTAGATGTCAAGTGGATTTGTTTGCGGAGGAACGCTGTATTTCTCAGAATCTTTTCAGAGAAAAGTACCCGTGCGGATGTGGGCTAAAAAAATGTACGAATAGTACAGTACATAAAGACATCAGGAAGGATTTTCATTGAAGCAAAAAAAGGGCCAATTTTTTGTATTGGGTTTACACCACCGTAAACACATTGAAACACGAAAAGAAGAGACGAAGAGTGGATAAATTTCTTTTTGAAAATTCCAGATCAGCAGCGTCTCCGTTATTTGTTATTTTCCACTGTCTTGCGTAAACAAAAATAAAAACAAATCCTCTCTGCAATTCCAGAGGAAAATGGTTTCTTTTGCACCTTTATTCTTCTGAAATTTTATACACTGGAAACGACAGCAATAGCAATAGCAATACAGCGACGGATAAAACTTTCTTTCATTTCGATCGGCTTTCTTCTTCTTCTTCAGTGCATAACATACAATAGAACCACAGTAAATAGAAATTCTATCTAAAATTTCTTACGCACCCAAAAACATCATCCCAGAACAAACGTATTCACGGCCCACTCAAATAAACTCTGCTGATACAAACCTTCCCACTAACAATTTTGCAATGTGACTAACCGAATCTTGAGTCTATTAAATTCCACTAAAGTTGATATTTGTTTCAAATAGTGTTTTCTTGGCTTTACATAGTTATCTCATGTTCTGTTTGAATGTAAATAATTCGTATTCACGTCAATAAACCACTTTCGTATCGTTCTGGGAACAGAACCAATTTGGTTCAACCAAAAAAGCAATTCCGTTTAACGAAGCGATGACGCCTATGAAGTGGTATTTTTCTAGAGGCAGTGGCACTCTTCCTGAATCAAATAGCGTTGTAGACTTTATACAATTTTCAATTGAAGTCATATCCCAGCAATATATTTACTAGTGGGGGAAATCGTTATTAATTTCTGATATAAAATGGTACATAAAAAGGCAATGTATGTTGAGTATAACTTGCGGAAAATCCAGATCGCCCCAAGCATTAACCAAAATTGAAAAATTGGGTTTCCATGAACGTTATCAATATCAATACAATTTTGCAAATAGGGAAACAGAAATGAAATAGATAATTCGGGAGTACGAAGTACAGAGTTATATGTGAGCGGTCTATACAGTTTCAGTGCAATCCAATACACTTGAATGACAATGAGAATAAAAAGACATTAGTGTCATTGAAGCAAATGTAAAATTGTAATTCCAACAATCTTCATCTGACACTGAGTTTAGGGATATTTTGCCCACCGTAAATATCGATCAAGGAAAAATACAAACGTAAAACAAAAATTCTCTATTTTATTAAAGAAAAAGTTTATGATGTTGAGTTAGAATCTTTCTCTTTTGAGTTGATAAACATCTTCTGCAAACAGCCGTTTCTCTCAGTGACAGAATGATAAAGTTTCTAATAGATTTGCTTTAAAATATAAATGGCCTAATATTCGAACCCTTGAACTAAAGCAAGTCTTTCCGTTTTTTTGAAAACGTTCAACAGCCACTCTAACACTCCATAGCACCAAGTGGCAGTGGAGTGATTGAGAGCCAGAGAATCATTGAGCCATGATATTGAGTCAATCCTTAATTTTGACAGCGTTTTCAGCAAGAAAAAAAACGATCACGATATCAATGAAGCGTAGGAGCAAAGTTCATAAACACAGACCACAATCTACAACCACCAAAGCAAAAAAAGTGATGCTTGACGACGTCAAAGAGGAATGAATTCGTTAGGCCGCGCGGTTCAGTTGTAGATTCCGGATTCCAGTTAAATAAAACTGTCACTCCATTGGGTGACAACTATTTAGTGTTAGCGAATTTGAATTCACTGACTGTCAAACGAAAGGATGAAAGGACTGTGAAAGGAATAATGCCTAGGTGTTTGTAGTCTCCGTATTGTTGTGACGTGTAATAAATATCACATTCAAATTTCACAATAAACATGGATCCGACTGTGTTGTATATCAAAGTGAATGTTTGACACGTCAAAATATTATGGCGAAATTGAATCTAAATTTCAAGCATATCATATCGTATCGTTTCCATCTGAAAGGAAAAGTGAAAGCGGCAAAAAGAATTTAAAAAAATGATGTCTATTAGGTTCCGGAAATTCTGAACTTTTTCAATTGAAATTTAATTTCCTACCAATCTTGGAATTTCGAGTGAGTTGGACTCTGAACTTTTATAATTATCACGCGACAACGCCACTCTCACAGTTGTATCAAACATTTTCAGGAAACAAAATCGCATTTCATCGTAAATGATTTCTTTTCAACAAGAACAACTAAGTACTACGGCAATCATCTACTTCTAATCCGTTTCATGCTTGGTAGCTTGCCTGCTATTGGTAATCACTTTTCTCACGATCATGTTTCAAAGATTGCTGAAAGCACTCTGCAGGAGTTTGTAGAAGGCTTTCAACTTGTTGAAACTCCTTTTCCGCTCTCCTGAGTTTTAATCGTTTCTTTTTCTCATTTTCTTTTATTTCTCTCCACTTCCGCATTCTATACGAACAGTTAATAATCGCTTTTCAAGAATACAGCCAGGGGTTAAAGAGTGTACAACTTGAAACTACTGCTAACGATAAAAACGAAAAATAAAATTCTCACACCCAACATCAAAGATGATCGCCAGCCAAATACGAAATAGTATCGTGAATTGATTGCCCCAGTGGTAGCAGAAGTAGAAAACTTAACGTAGTTTTACTTTTTCTCAGCAACTAACATCACATTTTGCTCTTGCTTTCCCCGGCTCGCTCCGTTTTCACTAGTTTCTCTTCCATGCTAATGAAACAGCAAACACTGGAAGCAGCTTCCAACTTCACTTCAGTTTGCCTTCACCACTCATTCGATGAGGACAATGTACTGGAGTAGAACGCTGTTCCCCCATTCACTGTAGTGTCTGACTGTGCACAGAATTCCGGAGCTAAAAAATATCTCATATTTTCTCCCTTTCCTCATTTGGAATTCCCCTAGCTTCAATTCATTTTATCATAGCCCCTTGGTCTTATTAGCGAAAAGCCGAAATATTTATGTGTAGAGTGAGTCATAAAACTAAAATTGTCAAAGATATGAAACAGAAAGTTTAATAAAGACCCAGTGTCCCGTTTAACGATAAGTTTTAGTTCTTTATTCCGGTGCCACATAACATTGTCAAAAAAGTACAAGAGAACACTTTTACTTGAAAAAATTGTACTTTATTAAAAATGGTCTGAATGTGATAGTGAAATAGCGTTATAATCATAAAACGTTATTAAAATTAGTCCATTGCTCCCTCTAAGTTCATTTTCCTCAATAGTATGACGCCGAGTCCAACTGAAAATCTTGGAAAAAATTGTGCAAGAAATATTTTCTTTTGATTTTTGAACAAATGTCTGCCACGACAAACGGCTTGTCTTCGGGAAGCTGGAAATTGTCAATATCAACTACGACTTTTCGATTTGTTACAAAGCTGTCCACTTGTAGCACGACGAACCAAAAAGCAGATCCTTGGACAATTATTACGAAGCTACGAATAATTTGAAGTGACTGTATAAAAATACGTGAAGCGACATTTCGCGATTATCTGAATTTTTGCAATTGAGCAAAGCCGCAACCACCATGTCTCTCTCAAAGGTAATTTCCTTTCTTGAATGTATTTTTCATTAATACGTATCTGCCACTTATAATTATTTAGATGATATCAATTTCTTTTGCTAAGTCTCTTGATGGAAATATCCAAAACTTTCCTTTTAACAATACCTCATTTAAAGACGGAGCTCCTAACGTAATTTAGATTAAGCTAATAATATTATGTATTTCATTTTATCTCTTCTTCCGCTTCGTTGGAGAAAAGTAGAATTACTATATACTGTAGAATAATACTGTACAGTTTATTTTGCACCGGCTCAATTTTTTATCACGAAGGAACGATTCATATTTTATTCTACAATGTTATCATGGTGGACAGAAAATTTTGAAAATTTCTGAATTTGTAGCAAAATTAAATTGCATTGCACTGGGCATATACCAACGCCAGCCATTAAGATTTTATTTGGCTTTACATTATGATTATTACAAGGTTATTAATTTTTATATGAGTAATTGGACAGTATCCTGTCCTTGGATGTGTTATCGAAATTATGCAAGGTAGTGAAATTAATTTTTCAAGCGGGCAAAAGTTCCCCAAGGTTCGGGGGAAAGTGGAAATGACAAAGATTATATGGTATACAAAAGCACATCAGTCCAACGTTTCACTAAAGTGCTAAAAATATACTGTAGAACTTCAAAAGAATTTTAAACGAAGGAGTTACGGTTGACGTTGTGTCTTATTTGAGAATTAATACTGTTTGCCCAGTACCAGCTTTTGTGACCCACTTTCATTTCATTTTAATTTTCAAAAAGTAATTTACTACTGAAAGCTGCCCGTGGTGCCAACGCAGTGGTTTTCTACATATACATATAGATTGTGTCCGCTTCTGGCCAGCATTTGTTTACTTTCTCCAAATTAAAATCGTGCTTTTTGTAAACCTTTACTGCTTTTATTAAAAAATAAAAATAAAATCTCTGTGGACAGTGGGCACCAACCATTGAAGCCAGCCGGTGTTTCAGTCCACTTCAAAAGTCACTCTGAATGCATTCAAAATTGGTTAGATATATTCAGCAAAATGGCAGAATTAATTTGCATATATAAATGTTGTTTAACTTCATTGCAGCGAGATTTTATGTCACTCGGCTTTTCATCCGTCACCGGTTTTTACGAAGAGAATTTCATCGGGGTATGATGAATGAATGTGACTGTTGTTTATTTAGGTCGTTTGAAAAGAATTCAAAACATCCAATTAAAATATTTCCTAGCTCTTTACCACTTTATTTGCTCTAGCAAGTGTATTATGTGGCTCCATGGTTTAGAATATTGAAAAAAAACTTAAGCTAAAAAAGTGGAAAAGTATCGATTTCGACAAGATCTGCATCTTAAATAAATAATATACTTCGAGAAAAAGCTCAACTCAAATTGATATATTTCTGTAGTCTTTGCAATGCAAGACTCATCCATGAAATTTCTTTGTCCTCTATTATTTCACTTGGTGCTTTCAAATTCGAGAAAGTTGATCTGCGATTTGACAAATAAAAATGTATGTAATGTAATCTAAGTATTAGTTTTATTATTGTGTTTTCAAGTGGAGGCAGTTTCAATCACGGATATCTGAGATGAGAAGAAAAAGTAGGGAAAACCCTTAGAAGGTTTAGGTTGAACTAGATAATTTTGAACTCAAATTTGAAAGGTCGAAGAGGACAAAAACAAGGTTACTATAAATTTTGTTGTGCGCTGGGCAAAATTTAAATTGAATCACGAACCCATGAAAGGTAAATAAGATTATTGTTCAATATTCTCATTTCATACAAGTTACATAAACGTCGTAACGATTCGCAAATGGCGTTTACTTCATATATGCCGCATTCTTACCTCGGTTGAGGGTTGTTGACTTGAAAATCTCATGTTCAAGTACCCTACAACTTCTGTGGCCATTATAAATAAACTAACAGTTCCCTTTAGTTGCATAAAAGTTTCAGATGTAAGCCTTAAACGTTTTTATAGCTTCATCCGATTACGTGACTCCATGTAACGTGTTGAATATGCATGTGCTTGCGCTCGTAAACTAACACGTATAAAAATTTACTGCAATTTATGTTATGTATAATTGTATAGTGACCTGGTTATCGTTTAAAAAAATAAAATTTACAAGGTAACGACTGAGTTTGTTAACAAAATAAAACCAACAACTCAAACCTCCTGAAAATTTTCAAACCTCAGCCTCAGATCTCAAACCTCACTGGAAATTTCCAATCCTCAGACCTCAACCTCCCTCACCTGAGGTATACCTCATGAGGTGCAGGGCTTTGATGTATAGTGACCTGGTTATCGTTTAAAAAAATAAAATTTACAAGGTAACGACTGAGTTTGTTAACAAAATAAAACCAACAAAAAAATTGACGGAACCCAGATAATTTTGTATAATCTCTTTGTAATTGCCACTTTGTCTTGTGCTTTCATCAAGTGATATCACATGATTAATATTCTTGAGTCAGAAGAAAAGATTTTGTCGTTTCACACGAAACAAAAATAAATTCCGTTATCAAATTTTTTAACATGAGCACAAGTTCAACGACGGAAAATTAGATATTTTTCATCTCTCTTTCTTCTACATATCTCATTACCATTTAGTGTGTAAGTATGTACATATATATGTCAGCATGTGATTGTCTGATGGTATCGGTATGGTATAACACAACATCGTGATGTAAACTTTCATGAAACTCTATGAAGCAGATTTGTAGGTCAAGAAAGCATGAACTGATTACAATAAAATATTCCTACTGTTTCGGAAACAGGATTTGAAATTTCTGCTAATGTTTACGTCATTTTAGTTTTCAACCGTGAAATTGCCATCATTCCAGGATATCAAAATAATATTTTATCATCAAAACGTGTATGTGTATACGTGCTTGAACTGTAGCTACGAAATCTTTGAATTGAAAATAATCCTTCTTATTTGCATTTTTCATAATTCAGAAATCACTTTTGCCTTTTTATCCAGACGTCTCCACTCCATCTATCAACTCTCTCATCTCGCTTCTAACATACCTACTTGAGCAAAAATATTTATCTTCTCCGCTTCACGCTTATTTAGCTTACGTCTACAATCACTTTGCTTTCTCTCATCATTTCTCCAGTGACAGTGACTGAAAATTGCTACACACTTTCTTCTACTTTCTTGTCTTCACGTAGGCGTGAATAATATTCACAGAAAGTGGAACAGCAACAGTCTGAAACATTGCAAAACAAATGTTCATCTCTTACATTTAAGGTTGGTGACGTGACTCTTTCTGGTGACAGATTCCTTGCACTGTTTTTCAGAGCAACGATGTATCAAGATGAAAAAAAAAGTGTCTGCACGTCTCAGCTTTATCATAAAATATGAACGATTCGATGGCATATTAAAAATATCACATAATTCTGTCACGCTTTTGCAACGTTCATCTTATCATTTAGAGTTACAAAATAATGTCTAGGTAGAGCAAACAGGAAAGAGAAAACGAGTGGGAAATGAAAAAAAAAATCTCATTTTTATTTTCGTCTTTGGGTCTCAAAATATTCTCACAGGAGATACGCGGGAACAGGGAACACAAAGGAAAAAATGTAAAGTTTGCCCTTTTCAAGAAAGAAAAAGTGAAAAACATGTCAGTATAGTATATCATGGAGAAAGCAGAGACTTTGGAATAAATACACAAGAGAGTACGTACATATCTACTCATTCATTTTATATCAACCTAACGACTCAAGGAGCCAGCAGCATGTATGTAGCTGGAGAATACAATAAGTTGGTAAAAAGCATGGAAAAAGAAAGCAAAGTGGTCGTCTCTGCTGCTTTCTTCAAGCACTCATGTCAGAATCTGCTTTTCGCTGGAGAAGCTTTGCTTGTTTTTGTTACCACCTACGCATTTCTAATGTGTACCTGTTTATAACATTTACTTTCTCAACATAGAAACAAATACAAATATAATATCGCTTACACAAAGAAATATACAATTATTTTATCGTAGCTGAAATTAAATGAGAGAGTATAAACATAGTCACGTTTCACCTACGCTACGCTTCTTCACATGCTCATGTTCTTGCGATCTTGTCTCCACAAAATAAAACAGCGTTCATGTTTTGAATGTACCAAGTGTGCGGCTGACTCCGTGTTTTCATGTAATTTACCGCTTCGTATCTCATCCTTACCGTCCTCGTCTGTCATGTTATGTTGGTTTTATGAGAATTAGTTTCTCATGTTCCTTATGTAAATCTACCTGAAATCATCTGCTCAGTGGTAGTTGGTTAATCAGTTCTAAAAGAAGTGTCTTCTGTAAAAGATGTTCCTTGAAAGTTCCTGGGAACAGCCTCGGTCTTTTTCAATTTAGTTGTGTTTTAAATGTCACTGTACTATTTTACGATGCAGGCTACAAAATAGAGAGTGAGTTGAAAAACTCGGGAAAGCAGAAAATTTATACATTCCTTTGTATATACTCGTTGCGCTCTTCGCATAAGTGGAAAATATTTAAAGTTACAGTTGCAACACGACAAAATTAGGTCATTGCTCTCCAGGTTTTCACGGTTTGCCTACCTTGCCAGCGGTTGCAAAAGTATGTAAAAGAAAAAAGAAAATTGAAATTAGAGTATATTTTATATGTAAGACAATTTTTGCAATGGTTGTAAATAATAAGGATTTTTCTCTGCAATTTGTGTTCGGGCAGAAAAATGTGTGTGTTTCGAAAGGAAAAGCGAAAAACTTGTTTGGAATGCCTGCATCAGTCAAGAAATACGCCATCACAAACATTCCATCTATATGTACAGGGTTATGTTGATACTGAGACTTAATCAGTATTGAAAGGGGACGCTTCACTCCTTCCTCAGAAGAAGTAATGAACAGTGCAATGACCGTCTTTCTGCTTCAGTGACTTGATTAGTGATCTTCTAGAAAGCGTGTATCAAGAACATACAAAATATTCCTTGTAACGCGTCTTCCAGTTTCTTGATGAAAAAGGCTTATTGCGTGTCTTGTACAACATAAGCCGCAATTACTTGAGGTTAATTAAATATTCATAGCATCAAAGTATAAATATGTTTGTTCTCTACGACATAGAAAGTTTTTGCACTATAAGAGAACGCACTGCTTTCTGCATTAACACAAAAATATATATTAGATGAGGACGGAGAAAAAAATGCGGCTCCGTCTTCACTCTCTGGCTTCGTATTGACTCTATTTCCTTCTTCCTCTGAAGAAAGAGTTTTGTGAAGTTGTGTCACTTTGTCCGCTTAGACGAGGCGATGGTTGTTTCGTCTGTTAAGAATATCGGATTGATTCCCCTGGAAATTATAAGTGAATGCGAAGACGAGGTACTTTAGTACTTTCCACACATGGGTAATCATTGAAATGGGAAAATGAAATAGATACGTATGTTTAATAAATTTGGAAATGACTCTTCCGGTACCGGTACGACAATATTTACGTAAAACCTGCAATGTATATGATTCTACACTCCCCTTTTTTGTTTCGACAAGTAAATATATATTTAGTATTTGTTCAGTTCGGTTCCGAATTAAACATCAAACAACAAAAGAATGGAAGCACCTTGAATTAAATATTAATAACAGTAAGTAGATGTATCTCCTTCTGGTGAAGAGTAGGTCATGGTGGAAGTAATACGTATGTCCTGGGTTGGTGGCTTCGCGTTATACTTTCCGAAACCACAACATCTTCATTCTCCATTACTTTTTCAAGATGCTTTATTTTCATAAGAATGGAAAAGAAAGTTGCACCAGAGTTCGTGGTTGCTTTATTCTTTCCCGTTTCGGGCATAAGGTACGAAATGCACAATGAGATGTGGTACGGCTGCTGAGAATTTTCAATGACTGCCTTGGGAAAGAAAAACCAGGTACTACTTACATACATAAATTCATGGCTTTGTAATAAATCGTAGCTTTGTGAATAAATATGTAGCTCATTGTAAATTCATGCTGTGAAACGAAAGGATGAAAGAATTGAGAAAAGCACAATCTCTAGGAGTTAGTATCAGTATTGCTGTGACGTCACGTCACTGACGTGTAGTAAATTCACTCCAGTGTCAAATAACACTCAAATTTCACAATAAACATATACAGGATTATATTGTATTTCAGGGTAAAATTGTAAGGACAAAATATTAGGACAAAATTGTATCTGAACTTCTCACATTACAAGAATATCATTTTCAAGATGACTTATCTGAAAGTGAAAGTAAAGTGGAAATGACAAAAGGAACTAAGGAGAACGCAATCCTCCAGCTTGCCGAAGTTCTTGTTTTTGTTATCCCAGAATCTTTCGATTGAAATTCAATTCCCCGCCAATCTTGGAATTTCGAGTGACTTGGACTATGAACCTTTATAGTTACCAAGCGACGACGCCACTTTCACAATTAATTATATAAAACGTTTTCACGAAACAAAATCGCAAAATGATCACTTTTCTACACGTTTCATCATCATCATCTGCCTCTCATCTATTTCATGCTTTCTAGCTTTCCTCCTGCTATTGGTAATCACTTTCCTCACGACCATGCCTCGAAGATTGTTAAAAGCCCTCCACAGGAGATTTTAGAAAGCTTTCAACTTGTTGAAACTCTTTTTCCACTCTCTTGGGTTTTAATCGTGTCATTTTCTTTTATTTCCTTCCACTTCCGTATTCTAGCATCTTAGAAATTGACTTTTGCCTTGCTGAACAGAAAATGCTATATTTCACTTGGCTTTTCATTTAATTCTCTTTATACACATTGTCGATTAAAATAGAGTTGAGCAGTTTTTGTATTGTTCAAAATGTCCATCATGACGATGATAAAAACGACGTAAACTCATGAAAGATTATTTTTCATTTCATCCTAAGAATGCTTTTTCCTTGTGTGAAATGATGGCCCCAGTAGCTTTTAGCCTTCACTTCACACAGCAGCTTAACGTCATTTTCTCCTGCTTTCTCCGTTTCGTTTGTTTTTCTCTATTTTCTATTCTATGCCAGCAAAAGCTGGAAGCAGCTGGAAGCAGCTTCCAAGTTCAATTCAGTTTGCATTCGCCAATGAGGCGATGGGGACGCGGTTGTGCTAAACTAAACGTTATTCCCTCATTCACTGGAGTGTCATTGAGTGTCATACAATTCAAAACTTGGGAACGTCTGTCCTTGCGAAACATAAATAGTCACCAGAGATGGGCAAGATAAGCACTTCAACCAGATAAAGATAAAGATGAAGATAAATTTTTCTCATTGACAAGATAAAGATAAAAGATAAAGATAAGCTTTGGCTAAGAAG
>VYYJ01001867.1:0-26126 GCA_021029165.1 Cyphoderus albinus
TAATAATAACTCATAAAAAATCAACGATATTAAATATATCTCAAACAGAGATAGGAAGGGTTTCAAAAAATAACTGAATTACAAGTTCAGAGGCACAGACAACTAAAATATAGTGCAAGATATACAATTAAGTTTATTTATCGTTGAATAGAATTGAAATTTAAACCTTAATGGAAAATTAACAAATTGTGAAATATGTAGTAAATAAAAGAAGGAGCAATGATTCGTATAAAATATTCACAACTCACTCAGCTGCTAATTGGCAATCTGAGTTTCATTTATTTCATTTGTATTTTTCTTAGAAACATATATGAAGTTTTGTAAATTTTTCATATCACCCCACAGCATAGCGAAGCAAAGAAAAGCAATATGATGAAAAGTTGGTCGAGCCATGATTGTACTCGCATGCATCAAATTCCCCTGTCAGGTAACTGTCTTTCGCTGATACTGCTTGTAATGAAAACTATCCAGGCAGTTAGCGCCAAGGGAAATTTGTACGAAGGACAATCGGTAAAACAGACGATGTGCAAAAAAATGACAATTGACAGTTAACGCCATAATAGTACGGGAACGGCAGCCATTGCTTATGTTTACATGATGGGCAAACGGCAAGACGCAACAGAAAGACCATAATATGTAAGATTCTAAATTATTTACATCACTGCTAATTACGTGGCATAACTATGTAAATTGCCAACGCGGTTCTGATTTGTATCATCTCCTAAGAGCTCTTACTGCAATGATCACCATCAACCTGGTAGCATGTGATGGGGCAATCACTTCGAGTGTCATTGATTACTTTCGGCTTGTAAAAAATGATAAGCTCTTGGATTTTGTGCTGGAACAATTTGTGGGCTCGTTGTAATCACACCTGCCAGTGGTACAATTTTTTAGGAATTCATGAAAAGTAAATTAGCTTTAACTGTAATTTGATATGAACAACCAGTTTCAATTATTTTGACAGGTTACGTGTGACGAAGTACAAGTTTAGTCTTTGGTGTATTTGATTTTGTAGAATTTGTATGTAGTCACAGAGAAATGGCAAAATTTAATTTTTTCATTGTATGCATTTAAAGGTTTGTTGGAGCATTGGCTTCCAAACTTTCAATGAAATGTAAAAAGATCCTTCGAGTTGACGATTCATTCAAGTTTTCCCTGTCACGGAATAGGTGGCGTCGTTGGAAACATTTTAACAGGAGTATTTGCCTGATCCTGCAGAAACGGACAATCGTAATTTTTAAACACGCCACAAACGTAATGATGGTGGTAATGAAAAATAATAAAGAATGAACACTGACATACACATATAAACGCATATGTAACTGCGATAACTAGAATTTTTTTAGCAATAATTTTATTATAATAACGTATGAAATATTGCATTCAATGATTGTAAGCAATTTTTATCAGTGCATAGATTGAAACATGAAAATAAAACTCGTTACACACAACATTATTGTTATATCGTTAAAATGTTTGCACGCGCGATACACACACTGAAAAAGCATAATTATTGTTTTAAAATATTGTGGTTGTTTGGAGAGAGAAGCAAAAAACGGTTTGCTTTCATCATATCATCATCGGCGACTCGTTTCCGGCGCAAGCTTAATCGATTAATTTAATGTTACTTTTATAGAAATTAAACTAGCCAACTACACAAAATGGGTAGTTTTTCATGACAAGAGTTTCGTAGATTTGTTTTTTGCTTGAATTCTTAAAATTTAAAATTCTGATTTTTATTTTTTTAGTATAGTAGAAATCGGGTCCGAGGCAAAAAAATGTGCTTTTTCTTTGCTTTACAATTATTTTATTTTCTCGTTCTTCTCCTCGGATCTTTGGTATTTGTCATTATAATGTGAGGTGAAGAAGGAGGAGGAGAGAAAAACTCTTGTCGTGTTCTCCTTCTTCTGGACAACTTTCACTTTTTTTTTGTGATGACGTGATGTGGTGGATCTTGTTGTTGCGTTGCTCTGCTCGAGGAGCTTCACAAGATTTCTACTGTCATGTCATTATATAGCTAAATGCGTGTTATAAAAACGGTACATCTACCAAATAAAACTTAAATTAATTGAAAAAAAACTTTCCATCACAAATCAACGAACAAACTTAAGTGTTCCGTTTAAATACTAAATTAATAAAAACGAAGAATGTTCACTTTTGTTCACGTTCGCCACACCAGCTGCGGAAGCGAACTTTTGTATATTTTAAAAATTAGACATGATAAATAAAAATTAATAATAATAATGTAAGATTGTACACTTTAACTTACGGATTCATTTTAGTTAACAACACTAAGAGTCAAGTGGCGGCGAAGAAAAAGAACGGAGAATAAAAAACGCGTTTGTTTAGGGTAATGTATTGCTTAAAATACTTTTGATGATGGTAAATCAAAAATCAAAAGGCAGCTTAAGTGTGCCGTTTAAAAACTTAATAAATACAAAGAAAGGCTCTTAGGCTTTTTTAGGGGAAGAGGCTTATTCGCTTTTGAATTTCACTGCGACACATGTGACAGGTGGAAAGTGCTTCTGCGCACCGCTCGCAGGCCCCATGCCCACAGAGGAACGCAACGTATCCTTCGTCTTTCCATGCATATTGAGCAACAGTAGGTTTCCTCGATCTCTGCAAATTTGTTCTCCAAGTAACGCAGCCTCTCCGCGCTGGGTGTTATCGTCGCTGTTGACGTCGTTGACGCCGCTGACGACGAAGTCGGACATCCCCTGCCTGTGCTACTTGGGTTTAATACTACGCCACTACAGGTTATCTTCCTGAGTATTGCCTGGTGGCAGTTAAGACACTTTTTCATTCGGATGCAACACTCTTCGCAAACGAGCTGATGGCCGCATGGCTCAAAGTAGATCAAGTCCGTGATCTCCGAACACAGCAGACACTCTCCAGTTTTCGGAGGGTTCAGGGAGGGTGAACACGAGAGACTAGGGGATGCGCCTTCATCACATCCTCCACGCATCGATCTCCTTCTGAAAAGCCATTATTACAAAAAGAGTTAATCGAATCGTCCGTAATCAAAGTTACTTTTTTACCACTAAGAATTGAGGTGACGTACCGAGTCTGAGAGTAGTGAACTAGCATGTCTTTGAGTCGATCGGAGCTGACCAGGTCGAGCGGGGTCACACCGCGGCGGTTTCTTTTGTTGAGATCAGCTCCAGCCTGTGTGCCATGAAATAACCAAAACGTTTTAAGGAAATCGCCATAAACAACTATACTTAGAAAAGTAATAAGTTGACTCACTTTGGCCAAGAAGCAGGCCAGGGCTGCTGCACCCATCTCGATCTCGTTTCCTGTCCAGCCGCTGGTGGTTAGGCTGCTTACAATCTGATTAAAAAATAGTGATATAAAATTGTCTTATCGAACACCAAACGCAGTTAATTGACTCGTTTTAAAATAGTGTTTATGTCTCCTTCGTTAATTGATACACTTTAACAACGAAATTGGATTAAAATGCCGTCCCAAAGGAGTGATCTTTTATCTTCGCACAAGTCGGCTCCGCATGTTCATTAGAAGGCCCACGCGGAAATTTTTATGTGCGTTTAAAGAAATAGCAACAAAAAACTGTGACCACCAACTACTAATAACTGCTTACCTCTGCGATGGCGGGCGCGTTTTCGTGTTTCCTGAGTTCCATCGAAATCATGGGGTTGGGAATATGAGGGTGGTTGCTCTCGTCCTGAGAGCAGTGGGCGTTGAAATGTTTCGAAAGTACAATGTGCAGCGGTGTTTCCTCCTCCTCATCTATAGCGGAAACTGCCGCTCCCTTCGACACGAGCAATCTATATAGACCAAAATAAAAATGAGAACTTTTTCGTGTCAACTATAAAAAAACTGTGGACCACTAGAAAAAAACTTACTCCACAAGTCCGCAGTAACCCTGACTTGAAGCTAAAAATAAAGGTGTTTGCTTCCGGTTGTTCCTTATGTCTATTTCCGCCTGGCCCTGCTCGAGAAGCGCTTTGGTTACCGAATAGTGACCGTTTAAAGCGGCTAAATGTAAACCTGCAAATCCGTCGTCCTTCTTTACATCTACGAGTTGGCGGGCTTTTCCTATTATTCGATCGATTGCGCTGTGGGTAAAACATGAGCAATGAGTCAGATTTTTTTCTCAAAAATTTCTAACGTAAATAACATAATAAAAACTTGATTGACTCACTAGTGATTCCCCTTCAACGCTGCGTGATGAAGGACATTGAAACCGCGCTGGGAAAAATAAAATAAAAAATGTTAGTTAAGCGGAGGTTTAATAAAAATCTAAATTTTAAAACACTGACTCAATTGTTTCTGAAATATAAATATTTATTTAATCTCTTACGTTGTTCTTCAACGTGAAATCCACGCCTGGAGTGCTTATGAGACAGTCGATAATATCACGATGTACTTTTCCAATAGCCTGAGTAAAAAACACGGATCCGGGACAAAAACAAATTTTCAAATTACTTACAACCTCAGAGATAAGGAGGAAAGCAATGTTTATTTATTTATTTAAAAAAAAATGTTTTCAGTACATCGTGAAGGCTTGAATCCCCGAAATTGTCCTGTGTAAGTGAAATCACGGAATTTTAAACACTCGCTCAGAGCAAACAATCAACTCAATATAAACTATTTTATTTTTAAAAACTCCTTACCTGAATGTTGATATTGCATTTAAATTTAAGGAGGGTTTTGACACATTCCAAGTAGTTTTTGTTTACCGCTATAAATATTAAAAAATATGATTGATTTACTAAGGTTTCGGTAAAGCATGGAGTGCCACACAACATGTTAAAACTTATCATCGTGTAGACCACTAACCAACATGAAGTGGAGTACATTGTCCTTTGTTGACTGCATTCACCAGAGCTCCTGCCTTTAGAAGAAGGTCCATGACGAGGGGTTGGTTTCTGATACATGGACACAGTTTTTAAAATTTAATTTTGCGCCTCTTCTTTGAACGTTGAATAAATTTACTAGTTTCGGTGAAGTGAGACTCTAACCCAAATGCGCAATAATGCAACGATGTGTCCCCATCATCATCAGAGACCTCGAGGTTGGCACCAGCTGCAATGAGAAGAACTACAATTTCTATGTGGCCTTGGTGGCTGGCGACTTGCAAACAAGTTTTTCCGCTGCTTTTGTGGTTCAGCTATGAATAAGAAATTAACGTCAACTTTTTAAATTGGATGACTCGTTTGTTGTTAAAATAACTTGATACAATCTCGAGTTAACTCATTCACATAAGTTTCTTTCAAAAGGCAATCAGGATGATAACGCAGTTTGGTTATGATAATCATCGCTTGCTCTTTGAGGTAGGACCGGGAAAAATAACCGGGCAGAAAAACACAGACGTACCCTATCTTTCATTTTTGGCAACATCTTTTTGACAGCCTCGACTCGACCCTGGGCGGCTTCTTTGATGAACCGCTCGACTGTGTAGGACGTATCGATGGACATGTCATCCAGCAGATGAGACAGCATCGACGACATTGGGTCTTGACCTGAGAGTAGCAAAGAGAACACGTTAGATTCCAATTTTTTAAACCAATTACACATTAGCACACTATCTTTGAAGCAGATCGATACTTACTGCCAGAGTCCTCTCTCCTGTTGGCATTGGCGTACATGGAGTTATTCGAGTCGAATCTATCACATGGAACTAGCCTCTGGGAAGTAAAAGTTAGTAAATAACTCCAGTATAATGAAAGTAAAAGAAATCATCAAATCAACTTACAACAGCTAATGGATTCATGGTCCAAACGGAAGGGCCGAAATTGATCCGAAGGTCGTTGTCAGCGTACACTAAAGAGGCGTTTAATAAAGTCATATAGTAAATCAGTTTTCATATGTGGTTTTATCATTTATGTGATGGCCAGCTTAAATAAACTATAGATGCAATTATTTACCTTTCACGATCGTCCCGGACTTGCCCAGTATCTCTTTCATCTATGAAATAATGAAAATAGTTAGAAACTGGTCATATTGTTTACCTGCATATTTTCATCTCATTTGTTATATGTAACTCGTAACTTACAACATCAACCTGTAACGACCGGGGATGTGTTTGAAAAAAAAAACATTTAAAATGAAAAGTCAATTGGTCAGTTAGTTAAATTAACAAATTGTAAGCAAATTTACCCATTCACCATGCCCCTTTTGCCACTCCCGTACTTTCACAAAGTCGTTAATAACTTGGACTACGTCCCCAACGGCATACGTTGTGACTTTTGTGACCGATGAAGGGTTAAAGGTCCAGCGAATGTCTTGATATTGAACTCTAATATCTCCTTTGTCGGTTACGCGGTGCACTGTGCCCACCTTTCCGATGAACTCAGCCATTCTGGAATTCGGTAAAATTTCACCCAAGTTGTTAGATTGTTAATTTTTAATTAGGGTTAATTAGGATAGCGGATTTACCTGGGATTCCAGCCTCCGTGATTCTCCTGGTCATGTTTCAATTTGGCAAGATCTTGAACTACTTGCACTGTATCCCCTACATTAAAGTTATAGGAGCTCTGAGAGCTCTGAGATTTACAAGAAATACTTTTTGCTGCAGTCGAAGCACTAGACCTACTTATTGTCGAACTTGGCATTCCTGCAAGAACAAAAGCAAAAACAAAGAAAAAACATTTTAATTGAAATTCATTTCTAAAACCTCAGAAAAATTGGGATTCATCGAAAAAAGATTGTACGGAAGACTGAAAGGCTTACCTAAAATGGGAAGGTGATCGACGTAGTAAGACCCAGCGGAAGAAGCCTGTTGACATTTCAAATCTACTTTTCCTTTATGCCCTAGCCTATACCTAAAAATAAAAAGATAACGAAGAAACATTAGACTATGGGTTTTCAAACAAGAAAGCATGAGAAGAAAAACTTTAACAAGAATAAAATAATTACACGTTAGTTGATCCCGAGCTCCAGATCACGTTTGCAACAGATCGGCCGGACTCATTATCCCAACCACGAATATCCACAACGCGCCCGACTTTGCCTGGACCCACAAATTATAATTTTTTAAATCTTTACGTTACACATTATGCTTTTTAATAAATAAACATAATATTACAAATCAATAAAAAAATAAATTGACTTACTGCCATCTCCGTCCTGTTGTCCCCAGTCCCAATCACAACCACGCACAACCCTTGCTCCTGCGAAAATACCTCTCGAAACTATTTTAGGACTTTCTTGTCTTGGAGGAAGGTCCGTTCTAGTCATAAAAATCAATCACACATCAAACATTTCATTTCATGAATTCTTCGTCTCAAAATTAAAACAACTTACTGTGTGACTTACCCGTGTGACGACGAGGGCGTATCGTATCTTCTAAACGGATGAGATAGGTCGTGCGTGTCATTCATGTAGCAAACTGTACAAAGATCGAAATCGAAGCAGCGAACGCATTTCCACAACATACCAAAGATGCCGTGGTCCTTACAGCCATCACAAATTAGGTTCGGGTGTCTGACGCCTAATCATAGGAAATATAGTTGTATTTTAACTGATCAATACCCGGTAACTTTTACGAAAAGATAAACTTCCATACAATTATACGCATTTTTTATTGTGTGCTACTCACCAGCCGGGCCATTGTCAAAAAGTCTCAAGTCGTACGCCTCCTGGTATCCAACACGGTAGTTTGTCCTGGACCCCATGTCCCACTGTACAACGACAGTTTTATCAGGGCTAGAGGTAGATCCCGGACGTCCGACTTCCACCACTATAATCCCCATTATAACATATAGCCTCAACTCATATAATCGCTATTTCGTCGTCGGTAAATTTCAACGTGGCTTAAATTCATCGTCTCCTTAATTCACCGTCGACCTAACTAACATAATATTATGCACAAAAACTTTCTCAAATCATTTTCATATGCATCTTGAAAAATATTCATTACTGAATTATCATTTACTGTTCAGAGACAATGCACCCGGTGTGAATTTGTTGAGACGATGAAATGAGGATAATATGTTGTTTGGTCGACGGTGAATTAAGGAGACGATGAATTTAAGCCACGTTGAAATTTACCGACGACGAAATAGCGATTATATGAGTTACGGGTTTACGGTTAAGGTTACGGGTGGTCAAAATCGAAAAAAAAAGAAGCTATATGTTACCTGTTCCCACACTGCCTTCTCCATTATCCTGCAATAAATGCACGCGCACGTGAATGTCAGTCAACCAAGTTTTAAATTTGAAGATGTTTGAGGAAGTGAAAGCAAAATCTCTTATGGAACTTACTTGATTCGCCCATTTCCAGTTGGGTCCCCTCACGACCCGTACGCCGACATCGAGCATTTTCAATTAAATTCGGCGAGTTCCGTTTCAACACACTTCATACTGCACTGCAACACATAACGTTTTGACGCGGCGTCCTCATTCAAATCTCTCTTTTCTCTGTTGAATAACAAAGCACAAAATAAATTACTAACTTCACTTACTTACTTATCAGAAAATAAATTGCCATGACTACTTAAATTAAAACATGATGAAAGTAATCATTAAAATCAAAAATTAATAATTAACGTTCGTGAATCTGTTGAACAGATTCTGTTTTCTTTAAACAGCTGGTTAAGCGACAAAAACTTTCGTGTTAGATAAAAAAAAACGTTTTCTGTGTCTTCTAAAGTGTAAACTTATTGTATCCTCCGTTAATTGATACATTTTAACTTCCGGTTGCGTTTAAAATGCCGTCCCAAAGGATATTTTTTACTGTACGCACATTTCGGCTCCGAAACATTACAAAGATAAACGTTCCGGAAATTCTTTAATGTGCGGTGCTCACAATTTTTGCAAAAAGAAAACGTTGCAGTTTTACCCGTAAGTCAAAAGTCTTTACTGTTTGTTTTACTCATACTCGCTACCTTTTTTGTATTCCGCTTGCTTTTCCGACAAAAACACTTTCAAAAACGCATTCACCTCCACTCCATTTTGTTCCACCTCCATGCACCGCTCTCTCGTTCACTCCACCAAAGTGCATCCAGTAAATATTTAAGGACCAGTAAGGAAATAATCGCAAAGTGCACAAAACCTCACAACAATTAACGACCACGCCGACGATATCAGTAAAAGTATATTTTTATTATGATTAAGAAGACGAGGTGAATTCCTCTAATGTCGACGAGGTCGGTTTCATGTGAGAACAAAAATTCGATACGGTCAGTCCGGCAGTAGTGTTAGTTTTAGTTAGGTAGGTAAAGGTAAATACGATAGTTACATTTTTTCTAGCAAAAAAAAATTAAGTTACACACTAACTAACTCACTACTGCTGCTACTATTTTTTCACATGATTCACTCCACACATCACTCACGGACTCACGTTTCTTCTCATCGGTTGTTGGAGGAGCGGAGGTGAAAAAAGAAGAAGGGCGAATTCTTTTTCATTTCTTCTCATTACTTATTTACATGAATCTGAGTGAGTGACTGTCTGCTCGCCATGCATGGTCGTTAGTCGTTAGTTACTTTCTGTAAAGGTAGGCTGAAAAGTGTGTTCACTTCATTCACGTTGTTGTTACTCGATTTGTGTGCACACACATAGAGCATAAAAAAGCCCCTTTTTACAACAGACAATATCAACGCAACTCTTTTGGCTTTTGGCTCAACTCAGCTCGAACAATAATGATAGCACTTAAAACAAGAGCAGCAGTCAGTTCTTCCACTTGAGTATTTATCGTGCTCTATTAGGATTTTGCCTTTTATCATCATGATTCATGAACATGTAAAAAATGGGCAGGTGAGCGAAAAAGTGAGAAACTCGCTGACTCTGTAGTAGTGGCAATGGCTCGTTTTTAGGAGAAGAGGGGGAGTGATGTGATACTACAATACTACATACTCCCTTGCGATCGACTATGTTCATGATGTTGCCAACTGCTTACTGAACTGTAATTAATAAAACTCTTTTCGAGCAAAATCCGTTTCTTTTTTTCTACAATTCTGTCTTTGTCAAGTTTGCGGCGTGTGGGAAAGAGGAACTCGAGCGACTCTTATCCTGTCGCTTATTTCCCATTGCACACCTGTCCAAGAGTCCACGTCCCCTTCTTTGATTTACTTTTTGGGACGGGAATGAAATGGAAAACGATTTTTTATAACTCTTGGTTTTGTCAGGGTACAAACAAAATGCCGTGCCACCACAAGAAGACTAAAAAAACAAAGATAAGAATAAAAAAAGAGAAAAATGCCAACAATGTTATAATATTGTAATGTCCACTCCACCGATCTCGAAGCTCGAAGAGTCAGTGTGTCACGGTGGTGGTGGAGGTGGAAGTGGTGCTCATAATTATCTCATGTGTGCAGTCAACGAGGAGGTAATCAGACAACCACAGAAATAAATTTAAGCGATGCACCCTTTTTTAGACGTTTATGGTATGTTATGAATCATAAATTATGAGATACGTGTCTGGCTGGGTTCATATAGTGTTCATACACAGAACAGTGGTCAAAACTGAAAATACCTTTAACTTTTGGCTAGGCCTTTTGTAACGGTCGTTTCTATTTGCTTGAGAGCGAGCAGACAAGAAATAGACACACTTCTTAAATAATTCGCTGATTTTTAATTGTGGTCAATTTTTAACGAATCTGCTTTTTCATTATCGTTTACGATGATGATAATGCCTGTGACGACACAGAATCATCAGAGTGAGTTACGTTACGATGTATTACAAAAGTCCACTCTCAAGATCGCTTGTGAAGTGGCAATTTTCTTTTGGCATTTTTAGCAACATAAAAATAGAAGCGAGCGACTAACCGATTTTAGCACGCTGCTATAAAGTGGTGACCAATGTCAAACGCGAGACCAATTTACCGCGACACGATCGGAGTGTCCCAAATTTATTGATCACTTTTTACAGTCCCTCTCCACCAATCAATCACTCATGCTCAAATATAGAGTTTTATATAAGATGGATTGGAAAAGAAGGCATGGCATAATAAATAATAATAATAAAAGTGCTTGATAATGATCGATTCGATTAGTAAACTCTTTGTGTGCACACGACGATACTACTGTCACGCTACGCTTACTTTTTGTTGTGGCCATCACCATCCATGAATCTTTCAATACTATATAAATGCCAAACATTGCATTTCCCCACAGTGGGCCTAAAAAGCTAACGTAATTTATTCTTGTGACCACATAGTAAAATTACATGACATAACCCAAAACAATGCCGTGGTTGTGTGCGTGTGTTCACTGAAAAAACAATCAGTCATAATTTTCTGTACGTAAAAAGGCATCGTATCGTAGCGTGGCGGTTAAAAAAACTCTAGAGTTCGTCACTTTCTATTTTCCCCGCCGCGTTATTTTTTTATTGCACGAAAATGTCGCGTTTACAAAATTATGAATTATGAATTTTAAAGTGTTTTTACTGTTACCCCGAAACTATGTATAAAAATCATTCTCTGCAACTTATACCAGAAGAGAGTGCGGATATTGTGTCAAGAAAAGGAATTTATTGTAAAACGGACTGACATGTATTAAATTACCGGGATTGTCGAATGTTTACAATTCAATTTTTTAGCACACGACACACATAATTTGCATGATGAATGGTGTCAAGCAAAGCGTTATTTTTTGATACAACAACTGATGATGCCACAAATAATACCGTGTGATAAAAAACAGAGTATATATGCACAATTAGGCATTGTGTGGTAATAACATGATCGTCATCATCAGCTACCACAATGCATGTCTGCTGCATTGCTGCATATCATGTTCCGTAATTGAAAAACAAAGTTTAAAACCCCATTTCATACTATTTATGAGTGAGCCTTTATAATCAATCTAATCAGCAACCACAGCCAGCCAACAATAATAAATAAATATGTGAATTGTGAACTCAAAAGAATGTTTTTAACATAAAAACGCAAGAGTGTTACAGTTTTTTATTCGTCACCTTGTAAGTAGTAACCTCTCATGCTGCAGGGGTCTGCTTAGCCTGAGCTGTTAACGATGACGGAGCTCCACCGACATCCTTCATCATTGTTGCTTCTGTATGTCGTCGTGCTCGCTTTTGCTTTTTATTGTTGTTCCACTAACTGCTCTTGCTTTGCTGTGTCTGTGTGTGAGCCAGTTAACTTGTTATCACAATCAAATAATTGTTGAGAAAACTATTTATCTGTAATATACAAGAATATCTGTATACAAGAATTTATCAAGAATTTATCAATTTACAAGTATTTATCTGTATACAAGAATAGAGAAGTAAAAAAAGATTTTTGTCATTGTTTCATGATTTTTAATGGGGGAGCTTTCGAGCTTTGATCGTAGTTAATTACGGTATTTATTGTAATGGGCTCTGTACTAATTATCGTGTTTGATTCGTTATTATTCTGCTTAATATTTTTTTCTGTAAGGACAGTATGCAACAATGAATGAGCGGTTTGAATGGTTTGATCATTGGCTATGTACCGACACCGGATAATTCAATTAAAAACGACTACCGCAGGTATTCATGCATCATTGATTTTTATTATTGAGTAATAGAAGAGCTAGAGTAATTGTCGACTACACGGGAAAAGTTCGGGAGGAAGAGTTTTTAAGAGCTTTTAAGAGCTATATTTAAAGTCAACATGCATTGTCTTCCGAAAGATAATCGGTTACGATATCATGTACTTTTGACTTTTATGATGATTTTGAAGCTTATTTATTTATATAAACTGGCAGGGAACAAAAATGGGAAATTCCTATGAAAAATGCTTACATACTATTTAAGTAGTGAACCAATGGTTGATTGATGTGCCAATTAATGTATGTATTTATAGTTTCATGAACAAAAGTTTTATTTATATAAAATCGATTCTCTCGGGACACCTTTGCTGATTTTGTCGTTATTATTAGAACTTTTGACATGACGTAAACACAAATCTTTCAAATATTTAATTTTACCATTAATTCTTTATTGTCACCGTGTGGTATGTATTACGTACCTTGGCGTTTTTAGTGTCCCCGTTCCGTTCCGTTTCAACTGCAATCTCACTCAACACTCAAAAAACAACCACTGACTGCACTGCTCCAAACTCCAAAAAACTGTTTTACGCTAACCACACTGCTACGAGTGTCCAATCCTCCAACTTTTATCACAAAAATCTCACCATTTACTCTTTCCTTTAAACAACACTTTCTCAATTAAAAATATATTTCTAAATCGCCACCGAAATCGAGATACTCAACACCCCTTGAACTTAATAGTTTCTAAACGCACATTTTATGTACTATTCATTTAATCGCGGATTTTTTTTCTCTCCTTCTTCACGAAACTTTATGAATGAGCGACATTAGTGGGGGTGCTGAGAAATAGTCTTACAATTTTTTTCCTTCTTTGCCCACCATCCGTCCGTTCTGATTTAGTTATAGTCAACCATAATTTTTTACGGTATGAATCATTCAAAAGTGTGTATAATATTTTTTTTAGCACAATCAACACATTTATACTAAATACTAAATAGTAGTGTGCTAATACACGCTAGTAGCCAGTTTTTTCTATTTGTTAGTTAGATAGTTTGTGTGCTACAAACTGAAACCGTGTTTTATTGTATCCGATCTCCTTTTTTCATCATCATCGCAAAAATATCAGTAGCAGCAGTGGTGGTGGTGGTAAAGGCTGTGATGATGATGCTGCTGTAATAACAACATGAGCCAAGTTCATAAACTGTATTAAAAAAATTGGTCAGTCTTCTTCGCCAACTCACTCACTCATTGCTGCACAAGAATAATATAAAAAAAGCTCTCTCTGGTTTGGTTAGTGATAATGCTGGTGCATAAGAAGAGCAAAGGAGTTTTATGTGTGCATAATTCCATTTATTGTTTAAGCAGCAGTATTTTTAATATAGGTTTTTAGCTCTATCTTGTGAATGTTTCTTTCATCAATGTAGTTACTTATTAGGTTCTTTTGGCTCTTTGCTCCACACACTTATACCACCAATAGGAGCTTTTTTCTTGGCCCTCTTCTCTTCTTGTATTGTCAGTCATAGTCAGTAGATTTTTTCTCTTGTATTATATTGGTAGAGAGGATGGATGATGATGGCGGTGTCGTGTTGTGGTGATGTAGTTGGTAATATGTGGAAAAAAGCTTTTGGCTATTATATCATTTGCGAGCAATGGTACTTGGTATTATGATGATGATGTACACAAGGGTTCTTTTGTAAACCAGTAACCAAGTACAATACGACAGTGGGTTTGAGTGAGTGAGCCTCTTTGCGACGGAAATGAGAAGCGAGTTGAGCGGGGGACGTGAGGTGGTCGCTGCGTTGGTTCGAGATGGTATAGATGTAGTGAGCGAGCAGTGTGTGTGAGTCTCGTCTCTTTCTGCAAACAAAAAATGGCACGGGCGAATAAGGGGGAAAATTTCATGATGCCGGGATCAGAAATTAGGATATGCCACAAATTTCACTGGAAGCTCTAAATTATTAAAAGGAAGGAACGTTTCGTTGAATCTTTATTGAGAGTAATATGCGTAGAGTGAGAATGATTGGGGGCCACTTGAGTCTAGTTTCAGAAATTACATAAGGCACTTTATGACAGCTTCATGTACGTGATGTCTTCAGGTGATACATTTCATTTCAGAATTCTTGTACTCCCATCTCCCATCAACCTTCGCCAATTTCTGGTTTAATTGGTTGGAATGGTCATAATAATATTAGTCACGTTTTTACAAAATGAGACGTGTGAAGGTAACTCATTATATCCAATCTCTCACGCCACAGGTCGATTTAGTCATTATTGTTGTGCATAGTCAGACCTCATTTGTTTTACCTGTTTGTTGTGTATATTTTATCAGAAAGGTGCTGAAAATGAAATTACTCGTTATGCTTCCCACGACGATGCGAATTGTTTTCCAGCTGGAGGAACTCAAATGCTGAGATGATCAATTGAGGGGCATCATGATTTTAAAAAGAGTACTAATTTGTAGCAGACCTATTTTTTATAAATAATATGCGCATTTAATTTACACCAGATGCCCAGAGAATTATTCGTTGCTGCCAACTTACGATCAAGGTCGTTTTGTTGATGACAAAAAAAGTGTGGTTAATGTGATTTGCTTTCTATCTCTCTCTCGGCGCAGCAGCCCAGCGTGTTTCAATTTCAATTTGATGCTAATTTTGTAATGTTCCACTAGGAATTTGTTCCAAGCTCATGCTCAACTTCCGTGAACTTTTTGAAGTGTTTGCCATAGCTTTACTACTACAGGATTGCTCTAGCTGCGTTTTATGTTTCATGCATTTTTTTCCAACACCGTGTGACTAGGGCATAATATGAACTATCTAATTTAGTAATGCTAAATGAAATATTCACACATAGACAAAAGTAAATCGGTGTAGTAAAGGACTTTTAATAATTTCCGAATATTATTATTATATTACCAAGATAATAAATAAAATAAAGTCAATAGTAGTTCCCAATGAGGTCGCTTCAATAGTGAAGAGGTGACACAGTAAAAGGAGGTGTGTTGATGATGACCGCCACTAACCACGACTTGGCCAGAAACCGTCGTTAGCTGGGTGTTACAAAATTTACGTCACAATTTCATGAGATTTAACACGGGACTTGACCAGCAGTTTTTCACTGTGTCCACACGCCAATGACCAGAGTCGCCGATAAATGAATTTATCATTATTAACTATGTACACCAGTGTAACGAATTTAAAGACGGTGGTCAAAGGCGTTTGTGGACGACGTTATTATTATTAATTTTTTTGGTCATTTTGGTTGTTGTAATGATCCTTTTTTTAGTAGAAAAGAGAGAAAAACGATGAGAGATTTGCTTTGTATCATTATTTGGCGAGAAAAAAAACATGAGAAGTAATTATATAGTAAACATATACGAGCTATTTCTTCATGATGACAATGCGATCTTGTGAATATTATTTTTTTTAATATGTGGAGAAGGAATCTTTTTAAGTGCTTAAAATTTTAAGGACCGTTCAAGGGAACGCGACCTTGCCGAAGATGCTGTTGCCGGGTGCCGCGACATCATCAGAGCCGAAATAGTCCTTCCACAGGGTCTCGTATGCTTTGATGTCTATTTCGGTTTTGCCATCCTGTATAGTGGGAGAAAGTCATCGAAAAAATGCAATAAAAACTCTTCATATGTTTAGCATACATATTTAATCCTTAGATTCTGTCAGACTTACGTTGGAGATCTTGGCAAAGGCCTTTTTCGATTCCTCCATTGGGATTCCAAATGTCTGGCAAACGTTGGTGAACTCCTCAACGTCAATGCTGCCATCACCTTTGAATTTAAAATTGTCATTTTTATATGAGTATAATTAAGACATAATATTTCGTTTATGAGTGGTCACTCATGTCATTATTATTATCTGAGGTAAAATTACCTGAGGTATCCTGAAGACGGAACATAAAGTCCATGTACAGTTTCTTCCATTCGTCATTCAGGGGCTCTGTCCACATTGTGAGCCATTCCTCTCGGCTGACCTGTGAAAGTGGGAGAAAGCGAGAAAGTTAGTTCATCAGAGAAAATTACTTTGGGGGGTTGGTTATTGAGGGTAGTAACTTTTTATACCTTGTTGTCCTTGTTGCTATCAGCAAAGACCCTCAGTTTCTCCCAGATGCTCAGAAAGCGTTCCTGAACTTCCTTGTAGTTGGCATCATCTTTTGCGTACCCACGAATCCTGGCAATGTTCTGAGAACATTTTCAATCACGTCTTTATTATTACACAGGATTATTCCTTTCTCTTCTTGTTTCGATTTGTTTTCTCTCAAATGTTTTGATTCTTTTTTATTTGCATGATTCAAATTTTTAAAATGAAAATTTAATCTGGAAATAATCCTTCTTACGTCAATGGCTTCCTCGAAGTCGTTCTTCTCGATGGAGCCATCCTTATTGACATCTGCACAAAAGATATCGGAACGATTAAGAGATTAAAAATGTTTTTCCGCGCACGAGAAATGCCTATGTAAAGCCCAGCCTATGCCTATGCAAAGTTCACAGAGTCCACTCACCGAAGAAAGTGTCGAACACGTAGTTCAGCTTGTTTTTGCGGATTTCGGAAACCATCTTGAAGGAATAAAAATAAAATTAGAATGAAATAAAACTTAAATAAAACTAAACTTTAAATTTCTGAAGATAAGCTGAGATTTCCAAAGTAAAATTGAATTTATAAAACCTTTGATGATGTTTAAATTTGTTGGTGGGGTAGTGTGCAAACTTTACTTTGTGGCAGTAGGAATGAAAAGACAAGAGTGCTCACAACTAAAGCTTGCGCACAGCACAAAGTGAAGTCTGTTAATGGAATGGACCTGATTAGCCAAACAATGATACGTTTTTGAAGAGATTCGTGGTTCGAGCACGGAGACCTAAAATTAAAACCAAACCCAGCAGCTAGCGTGTTTTCTCCTTCGTATCCTTATTTTTTTCATGCGTTCTTCTGCATTCTGGGATTAGAGGGAATTGATGCACGAAAGACGAATATCATCGCGATCTATCTAGTCTTTTTTGTCATCATGATATCATTGAATATCTGTTCTATGCTAATACATTCATCCGTTTGCTGTTTAGAGGTGAAAAAAGGAAGGAAGGAAGGAGCAATAATAATAATAATAAGAAGAAGAAGCATCTTTTTCGCAGTCCGGCCACACGATTTTCCTTTCCGTGCACACATCCGTCTTTCTTTGTTCTTCTTCAGCAAAGAAATTTTGTCATTTTTTTTGTGATGCTGCCGTGGCCTAAATAAAAAGTGGCTATATCAATACGTAAAGTAATTAAGTTCAATTACAATGTGTGATTACGAAGATTGTAGTAAATGGGATGAGATGAGCGAGCCGTCGTTTGGGTTAATTTTTTTTTTCATTTTGTTATGTCCCATTACTTGATAGACGCTCCTCTTCTTGATGATGAACATTCTTGAGAGAGAGCCCGGGTGGCACATCCAGTCCAATAGGAATGATAATAGTTTTTAATCCGTTCGTCCTCTAACCTTCACGACGATCTGGATTCATTAGCCACTCTTTTAATCGGGGTCTTTTCTCTCTCTCCCGATACGCATTTCTTTTACCTTTTTATCTTTCTTTCTTTTGATTTAATAGGGACAGAGAGAGAGAGAAAAAAAAACGAGCTCATTATTATTATTATCCGCTTCTATTGCTCCATTGTGTTTTTAGCGATCAGGGATCTCTGCTTTTTTTCTTCTTCTCTCTAGAGTGGCAAGGTTCTTTATGGCATGACAGGGCAACATTTTTTTATATAAAAAACGCAGACACGACGACACATTACACCTTTCATGTTCTTCTCTTTTTTTATAACCGGGGAAATGCGCTACTACTACAATCGAAATCAAATTAATGCAAAGTTATTACAGTGGACTGTTGTAGTCGAACGAATGATGTCATTTTTTATACTAGTGAGATGGATAGGTCTGTTTTTGTGCATAGTTCATCTTCTTTTTTTCAACAAAAGTATTTACACGGGAATTTTATTTGTATGATGATGACTCGTGCTTGTGCTGCTGCTGCTATCACACATTTATAATATAACACGACTGCTTACTGTGATTATAACCCGACTTTTTTTCTTTTTTTCTTTTTCCGTTTTATAATTTGGGGAAGAAAGAGCGACGCGTTGATCCGATGGTGTGATTGCGGTTATTGTGTGTCGCCGCGCGTCGTCCTCCTATAATAAGATGGAAACATGATAAGAATGGAGGTAATAAATAAGAAGATGGAGGTGAGCAAAGTCTCAGTACGTCTCTGTGTAGCCCGAGAAAAAAAAGAGAGTGACCTTTTCGTTTGTTTGGGACACGAGACAGGATGACAAGTGAGTGAGGAGCTCGCGGTCGGTCGGGGAGAAAGATGGGAGCATCTCAAATCAGTCACTCTCCTCAAGTCACAAAGAACAGAGTGTCAGTATCATCTCTCTCTCTCACTATTCGCAGCGGCTCCTGAAAAAGAATTAAGATACTTAAAGATGCCCTCTCATCTCATATAAATATCACATCACGTATCTATTATTTTATTGCTCATGGCTCGTGACATTGAGCCAACAAAACATCATCATCATCATCAGAGTGAGTGAGCAGGAGCCAGATAAGACAAATCAAGAGAGACTTTTGCCTTACTTATTTTTTTCTTTCTGATCCGCTCCGCCGAACGGAAGGAAGTAAGGAAGCGTGGCTCTTCTTTCCCCATTGTTTTACTATATACTTACACACGTTACTCTTTACATGCACACACGTTTAATAATAATACGTTGCTGCTCACCAACATCGTGTTCTTGTTCATTCAAGATAATATCATAATATCACAAAGATATAAAAAAAGGTGAATTTTATTTCTAGAAGATTTTTTTTATCTATCGCATAGTACACACACGGTGTAAAATAAAACGGGACAATATATTGAAAAGTCTTATTTTTCTCTCTCTCTCTCTTGCCGCAGATAAACTGTCATGATGTCAGGGAGGCAGTATCACTCGATATTCTCTCTCTCGAGTACTTTTGCCCGGGTCTCTGTTTGCTCTCTGTCTATAATCGGGACGGGGACGACGGTCCGACTCTTCTTTCCTTTGCCTCATCCTCCTCGGCTTTTTCTTCTTCTTTTAAATACTACTGAGACAGAAAAAAAGTGACGATCTTTGGACATTGTATACAAGATTTAGGTAGGTTTTTTTATAAATATATTTATATATACTTTTTTTAGTCGTGTCGGCCGAGAAGAAAAAAAGCTAACTTCTCTTTTTAGTTTTTGCTTTTGTGTGTTTAGTCATGTTTTAGTCATGTTGTGTTCCTTGTTGTGATGTTCTGTTGAAGTAGTTAGTTTTAGTTATGCGTGAGAATAATAATATAAAAATCTTCCTTTTTTTTCTTGGCTGGTGCACCGCAATAAATCTCCTGCCTGCCGCGCGCAAGGACCTTGAATCGACTTGCTTGATTAAATAAAAAATGTCGCGTTTCTTCTCAGAAGAGAGAGCAAAAAATTTTCTCTCTCTTCCTCGCGGTATTATAGCGAAGTGGTCCAATGGAACCGATATTTACTTTCATATACGTGGTGATGAGGTTTTTACCCGTGTCGTTTCTTCAAAAGATTCCACATTATAAATTTTTATTATTATTTAACTGTTAACTCCCATGTGTGTGAAGAAATGTTAAACTTTCATACTGACTCATAATAATAATCATATTATTGCTCTTGCAGTGATGATGCTGTTTATTAATAAAAATACAAAAAAAAAATCTCTCTTTCTCGGCCAAGTTGAAATTTGATTGAGGAGGAAGAGTCGTTTTGGGAATTGATATTTTCCTCTGAACTTCTTTTTATTACTTTATTACTCGGTGGAATTTGTGGAATCTATCTCTCACTGACTGAGAGATGGTTCTTTTTGGTCGTGGTGGTATGGCGTGTTTTCTTCTGTTACTTACCCGATGGTCTGACAATGCGATAATGACGAGGTGATCTCAAGTTTGGTTTTATCAGAGACAACTTTTTGACTCTGTGTGGCTTCTTTTTTTTGAGTCGATGAACGGTTGCTTAAGTTGCTCCTCGCCCGGTGTGGTGTCCTGCTTAATTAATTTATTTGGCTGGGAAGAAGTTGCGACTTGAGACGTTCTTGATGTTTTTTTTTGCATATTATAAAAAACTTAAGAAGAGAGAAAAAAGTGTATAGAGAGAAAGACTGAGAGAATTGTTTTAATGAGCGTGGCTAAAAGGTACGCGTCATTGAGATCGTTTTCAATTTAGATGGATGGGTAGATTTGAAGGTTTCGCCGAATGAGTTGATGATGGAATTGGTGTTCGGTTGTGTGTGTGACGTAAGTCATTATTTGGTGCTTTTGTAAAATTAAATCTCGATCGTGGAGGTATTCAAATTGTCAAACTACCACTACCACACGATTTCTGTCCTATATAGAAAAATTCCCTCATCGGAAATCTTTTGTCAGTTTGACATGATGCAGAAGAGAAAAAAAACTTTGTGTCTGAAAAATCCGGCTCGTCTCTGAGACAGAGACAGCAAGAAATCACCGTTTCTGGTGATTTATAGTCGTTCCCTCTTGATTTTATGACCCATAATAATGCGAACGCTTAATTGCCTCGCTTATTAAATAAATGAGCCGGAAAGCGAAATGAATTTGAGTGTCGTTGTAAATTACTCTTGTGGAAACTTTTTAAAAAAAAATCTTTTTTGGACATTCAGTTTTTTTCTCTTCAAGCTCTGGTTTACATTGCAGACACTTTTTTATTACATGTATGTAGTTACACAATTTTGTAATGACGGAGGATAAAAATGTCTATAGAACGTTTTTAGAAAAACGTCTTTAGGTTTATTTTCTTTATATAAAATTTAAAAATTCGGAACGTTTTGAATGGTGATTTCGGTGGTCATGATGTTTCCGACCTTGAACGTTTGTCCACAAGTGATTTTTCTGTCGAATGGCCACCCGAAAGGTTTCTTGTCGGGATTGGTCCCTCTGATACTACCGCAATAAGACAGCGAGTTATCGTCAGAGTCAATGTAGTCCTCTGCGTGGAAGTCTTCTTCGTGGTCAGACAGCACAATGATCAGCTTGAATTTCATGCCCTCAGGCTTTCCCTTGGGGAGGAGCAGACCCTGAGGCAGTCCACAGTGTCGCACATGCTTGTCCATCATGTGGTCACGCTTTCCCTCGATGGCGTCAGTCACCTCGCGCAAAAGCTCCTTGTATCCTTTTCTGTCTGGAATGGTGACGGAGGACGCGTCAGAGGAACGGCGAACCACGTTCTGGCCTAGTTTCATTTTTATCAAAAATTTGTCAAGCTCAATCAAGCCCCACCGCGATTCCTTGATGCTCTGCTCCTGTCCAAAGTAGTCGTATTTTGGAGCAATAAAGATGCGGGCGACGACCGTTTTCTCGGCGTCAGAGTGCGCAGTGATGACGTACTCGAAGGGTTCATGAGTGAGTCGACGGACCTTCGCTTGGACTTCCACGTCCTTCACGTTCTTGGAGGAGTCGAGCGCGTTCGTTAGATCAAAGTAGAAGTCTTGGAAGTGTGTGACGAGGTGGTTGGGAACGCTAGCCTTGCTCTTGCCCACCACTTTAAAAGCCTCTACTTGAACGCCGGGGAGTTCGACTTCGCCCTGTGAGATGGAAACAATATCATGAAACCGATGTACGAGATTTAACAGAATCTTGCATCTTTATATAGTTTGTCTTACTCTGGTGTAAGGAGGGAGGAAGTCTTTATGAAGTCTGATTAGGTTGTCCATATATTTATGCAAACGAAAGAAGGCGGGGTCCCTAGTGGCTGTTTCAAAGTGTTCCATGACTCCAGGTTTGAGCTATTGACGTGAATGCAATCTAATCAAATTACTATTTTGAGAATAAATAAGATTACTACTACATGAAAAACTAAATCTTACACCGAATTTGCCGAGTGGGTCGGTAACTCTACTCAAAAAGACGTGGGCATCATTATGAAGTGAGCCGTAGACCTGTGCGTTTTTCGTGTCAGCGGACGCTTCGATACTGTTTTTTAAAGAGTTGAGAATGTCAAGTAAAAAGACGTTGCAAAAAAGGTTTAGAATATGGCACTCAAATGGGTTTCTAAGTTCTTACATGGCCCCGAGGATGTCGATACCTTTCGTGTCATTGATATTGATATACTCCCAGTTTCTCTATCAATAAGCAGAGATTCATGATTTAGGTCGTAGCCAAATGAGTAGTGTGTGGAGAAATGAGTTTGCAACTTACGCCGATAACGTATCCAGCTGCGATAGACTTGCGAATTCTGTTTTCATACTGCTTCATATCATTGACAGTGAGATGGGGTAAGTCCTGGAATATCATGTTATCGGGGCGGGAGGGGAACTCATGACCTGTCTTGTACTGGGCCTTTGGCACGAAACCTTCGACCTGTCGATTTCAAACCATTTCAAAGTTTTGTGATATTCGTCTGCTGAGGTACATTTTTTATTATAGAGATCGCCAGTTAACGTGTCTATTGTACGTGAAGAACTCACAATTGGCTTGTCCCAGTGAAGTGGCTGCACATCAGCCAAGTTGTTCGAGAGGCGCTCAGCATCAAATCTGGCGGCGAGTTGATGATGCATGTACCAGAACAATTCTCCTTTCCTAAAAACATAATTCATACAAGAGGTATCAATTTTATGATCGACATCGCCCCATGCACACTTTTACCTGTACACAGTTCGTATTTTGTTTAACCTGTCCTTGTGAACATGGTATTTTTCCTCGTCCCACCAAAAGGGAAAGTCCATATGCCAGTGGGAGTGGTGAGCGTTCATACCAATGTCTTCGCCAAAGTAAGAGACGCGCTGCTCTTTGTTCCTGATCGTTCCGGTAAAGTTCATTGGAATGACCACCGGAGTCTGAGTCATTTTCGCGCGGTACGCCTGCCGCATTACATCAGACGTTGTAAACAAGTGCGGGAATACTTCGTATGGAGGTGGGAGTTGCAGGCCCTCTTCTCTGTGCAACAATGAAACGCTCAGGGCGTAGAAAAACTGGCCTTCATTCGTGATCTCGCGAGCGACGACGGCAGTCTTGTAGAAAAGATCCCAATCTTTGCAAGCGTGAAGGATTTCGAACAACTGAAATGGCCGATCGGGAATTGTATTGAGTTCATCAATAATAAAATCATTTCAGTTTTAAAATATCACACACCACTCTAACCCACCTCAATCATCTGATTTCCTGTTGAAAGGGTCAAAGAGGTTGAAGATTTTTCCTTTGTGTTGGTGTTTCCCATGTTCGACGGCTTCAAAGTAATGCTTGACGGTATCGGGATTCGTGTACGAGTCGAGGTGTTCCAGGGGTTTGTACGAGGTCGCAATCTCAAGTTGCTCCGGGTCTTCGACCGGTGAGGAAAGTTTCCAGGTCAGCTTCAGCACCTTCAATTGCTTGTCGAGGAACTCGGGCGTGGCTGTGAAGCAAAAAATTAATTTTAACTTCGGGGTCTAAAAAGCGATTTAGACAATTTATGCTTTCTCTTACCTTTCTCGAGCTTGTGAGTAGTGGTGGTGGTAGCAGCCGCAAAAGCTGCGAGTAGCAGCAGGATGCCTAGAAGAGCGAACCTCATGTTAACTAACGGCAGCAGACTTTTCTCTACTAGTCGGAAAAGGGGGTTGAGCCATGCTGCTTTTTATATACCGCCTCAGGGAAAAGATGCAAAAAATCTGGACACTCAAGTGAGCAATAATGCAACATCAAGAAGTAAAAGTGGCGTCATTCATGACAAAGATAAGAGTTTCTTTTGATGCATCTTATCTTTTTTTGCAAAAATATAAAATAAAACACAAACTGCCCTCTCCGGTGACCAGAGAGGGCATACAGTAGACCCGATCGAGTGTTTCAAGATCAAATGCATATAAATGCAAGGTTAATAAAAACAGATTCAATTAGAAGCTTATCAATACATCATTGAAAAAGCATCCGCTACTATCTCCAGAGTCTACGTGACTCACTCAACTGACTCCCACTCGTTTTCTTAATCTACACGTTTGTTGTGACTGCTGGACCGCTATTTATATCGCTTTTTTCTTCATGTAATTCTGACGAATTTTCGTCTGACGACCGGATAACCGGTACTAATGCAGTGATTGAAAGTTCCTTACATAAACCCCAATCAACCACTGTTAGGACAATTACTTAAAGCGGGTGCCAATAAAACGTCACATTTTAAAAAAAATCATCATTGTAGTCTTCTTAAGATCGATGTCGTGATTGCATAAAAAAATATATACATGCATCATACTATAATTATAAAATCACAGGTTTTTAAAAATGGTTCTGACCATTTTCCTCCTTATCTTCATTTTTTTCTTTTCTTCATGAATGTGCCGAGATGATGACCCAGTGACTGCATAAGTGTCAAACGAAAGTCATTCTAGAGAGATAAAAGAGATACATACTAGTATAACATAACTGCTTCTAAAATTAGCATAAACTTGCAACTTTGTTATGCGCATGCGTCACATGTCAGGTAGGCCATGCCGGCCGGTGTTATGAAAAAAAAGTTGATTATAAAAAAAAGATGTTTATTTGGACGTGTCGTGATCGAAGGTTAGCAAAGGGTCAAAATTAAGAAATATGTACATAGGTTAGAGGAAACAAGCAAAAGTTGTATTCTAAATAAAAATACATCTCAATTCATAGCGGAAAGATGCACTTTATTGAAATTGGGTGCGGCCTGTGTCTGTGCAGAAATTATGACTCGGTAATAAGAGCAATTTACTTTCTCGCCAAATTATGCAACTATCGATGATGAATGCGGCTCTGGAAAATTCGAATCCGTGCAACGGCATGTGAGGCGTGAGTGTAAATAGTAAAAAAAAAATTAGTCGGTAATATATCTTGGGGGAAAAATTGTGTACGTGGCGTGACCAGTATTTTTTCTCTCTCGATATCGTTTAATTAGTTTAAATAGGTAGTTAGTTAGTCATGGAATTGTGTAGGTGGTTATAATTATTCGAAATTTGATAATGCGATTACATGATTTTTATTTGAAAAAGCAAACAGACTTTCTTTTTTTCTCCTGTTTCGCCAACAGCCGACCTTCGATCAAGGCCGTTGCCAGCCGGATTTTTAATCTGATTTTTTTGTAGTAAGTGACACGACAAGACCTTTTTGGCTGTTTTGCAAATGCAATCTGCTATTTTAGAGAAATTGAAACTTACAAGAATGGTTTCACTTGCGATGGGGTTTTAAAAGTAAAAAATTCCATGCGTCTTTACTGACGCATAATTAACCTCTGGTTTATTTTATTTCCTTTCATAATGAGCAAAATAAGAAATTGGGAGAAAATCGATTTTCTATAATGAATTACGATCGTAATTCATTATACCGATTATTAGCTCCAATGGAATTTGAGCTTATGCTTTTACAAAGACGTTCGCCCGTCTGAACGTCTGGCCTGTCGGCCATATCTCCGTCCACACCTCTTGTGTCCATGCTTTTTAACCCAAAAACCTACCGCCTGATTTACTTTATTATCTACATCAACTTCATATCCCCTTTCAAATCGTGTCATATGATACAAATCCGTCCTTTGTTGGTTTTTGAAAAAGTTGACTTTTCTTAGGAATAATAGAGCAGAATTTAAATTCAACGTTCTTCCAAAGTTTATTCCAAATCTGACAATTGAATCTTAATCTTAATCATTTTGTTATCATTCATCTTTAAATGAATGTCATTTC
>VYYJ01001868.1:0-26099 GCA_021029165.1 Cyphoderus albinus
ATTCAAGAAAAGCTTGAGTATCAGTATCAGTATTCAAATTGAGTGAAGTAGAGAAATGGTAGGTCAATTTGATACTGATATCCAAGGCGCCATTTTGAACAGCTGTAGTAAACAAACCAGTTCAGCATAGGTTTGTTTACTCTGCTTGCCACCGACAAAAAGTTTTGATTTGGTGCCAAAAGATTGGGGTGTATCACTTTGCCCCAACATCGAGTTGTTGGATCACAATCTCGACCAAAGCTCGTGCACAGAAAAGCTGAAAAATACGCAGCGTTGGTATTCTAGGATCTGGCTTGGATACTATTCTTGAGTACTGAGTACTGATACCAACCTCTGAGTACCATTTCTCTACCTCTCTATTGAGTACGAAGCTATTCTATTTTTTATTGGCTTATATAACGTGTACCGAGCGACAAATATTCACTGAAAAAATGCGGTTGATCATTCAAATTACTGTTTACGATAATGAGACAAGTGGCAGTAATAGTAGAATACTTAAATTTGTTTTTTTCTGCTTCCAATATTTTCTAGTGAGTCTGCTGTATATCACAAATGCATTTTTCATTACAGTATCAACATGTATTGTGGATTGGAAACGAGATCGGGAACAAATATCTTATTAAAGAATGACTCTACAAAGAGACAATTAAGATTAAGAGCAAATGAAAATGTCCACTCATGGTAATATTTACCAGATAAAGAAATAAATATGTTTTATCTAAATATATGGAGTAAAAATTGTACGAATTGCCATAAATTGTAATTGGTTACATGTATCATTGAGAAGAAGTACGTTGCATTAAAACTTGTAACAAAATACCTTTTTTTCTACGACAGCCAATCTCAAATCTCACGGCTAGATTCAAGTACATGCATTTTGTGTTGCTGCCTGCTACACAACATCTGACAATTTGAAATGTGAGATCTCACAAGAAGCCAAGTTGCTCCATTAAGATCATTTTCTGTGCAAATTTACTCCACGTTAAAAAACTGTGTTGTTGTGAGTTGCAGCACGTTATTGGAACCACTTTAGTGTCGGCATACTCGCAGACCACAAACAACAAAAAGTGTTCATTATGAAAAAAATGCACACAATGCTCATTTGATAAGAAAGAGATGATACGGTTAGAACATTTCTCTCTTCAAAGAAATTGAACGTGCCTTGAGAGGTTGACTTTGTGTATCGGGCGTATCAATTCATTAAAACGATTTTTTCACTGCCGCGTTTCTATTGTAATGCACTTTATAAAAGAAAAGGCAATGGGTGAAAATTAATATGCATGGGTAGTAGCTCGTTTGGCTAATCATGCATTTTAATTTCCTGGTAAAGAAAACAAAGATGCTGGGGGAATTATTATTTTTTCCACTTTGCTTTTGATGGTGTACTAATGGAGAATAAAGGCAAGAGTTGGGTGAGTTTTGTGTCCCATAAATTCTTCTTCTGGCTCGCTAATAACAATAACCATAACAATAATATTAGGTTCATAGACATACTTGTCAGTGTTTCAATAACAACGCTTTTAGTTGAATCTCTTCAGTGATAGTTTGTTTTTTTTGGTGGCAAATTTGGCATCATTGTCGTGGTGTGTGAGACTTTTATATCGAACAATTTAAAATTCGTAAGTGGTAGTTAAAACTTCCTGGCTTTATACGTTTACAAATCTTCCACATCTGCCACCCTGATCACTTACCTACCTCATTCAGGTCCATTACAAAATTTCATAATACGCTGCAATAATGAGAACATCGTCATACTTTTAAAGGGACTATAATTTTTCACAACAATGAGTTTATGTGTGAGTCAATGAAAAGTAGTGACGGTGTATTGAGGGAAGCACATTTACAATTTCTACACTACAGCAATTTTGAAAATTATTATATTCAGAACAACTTACTTTAGTAATCCTGTATTACTACTTGAATCTCCAAGAAAGGGAAATTCTAAAAAGTAGATAAATACGCAAATTAGTTATTTAAATGGTAGATGGTAATGGGCCAACTATATTTACCGTCCATAAAAATTAATAATCAGGCGGTTTTTACCATCTAACAGTAATACAAAGCAGTAAAAGTGTTTATTTAATAATCAGAAAGGAATAAACCCTCCCTGAAGAGAACCTCATTGTATTGTGTTTTGAAAATTTGGCAATTAGAGAGGACCTCACTACAAGAGAATGAACAGGCGCGTTTTCTCATCTCGCCATTATGCATTACTATGTCAATTAAACAGGTTATATCTCTATTGCTACGTTATCCCAAGATGCCTAAGTTACGATTGCGCTGCCATTAAAATCCCATAGTAAAAATAAATCCTTTTGTAAATTGTACCACCTAGCCGCGCTACTCATTTTATACCACTCGAATTGCATATTATTACATATATTATAAGTCATCGGATGAAAAGACAAACATAAATTGTAAAAGTTTGCTGGTAAAAATGTTGACGAAAGTTTGTTGCCTAAAAGTGCATCCATTACCTTAGGAGCTTACTGCTGCTCACAATCGTCGACTTTTGGGTTTACATTCCTTCTATTATTGTGAAGCGTTTCTGCGCAAAATGGAGAAGTCGTCTCGTTTTGTTGTCTGGCTCGATTTGATTTAGATCCGTACGTACATTGCGTTACCTTTGGAAAGAGAGAAGAGAGCAAAGAAAGAAGCGATTCATTGAGGTAAATGTAGACAAGCTGTTATTTTGATAAAATGGAGTTCACAAAAACACGACAAAACACAAGTTTTCTTAATCGGTAATTTGGGTGCAATCATCTTTGAAGAAAATCAAGTTTGTTCAAGACATAGTTTCAAGGTCTTTTCAATATCTGAAAGGAATTTGTGTACTCGCTAATAGCAGGGTTCTAAAAAGTTGCACCATCATGCCGTCATATTTATTGGAAAATCAATTATTCTGTCATGTTTTGTGAAGAACATCCGTACCTTTTTCATACGTCTCTCTTTCTTGTAGATTTACGTTATTCTCGTAATTTTCTATCAAAATAAGTGTTTAGACGGAAAGAAGACAGCCCAACGTTACATTTGTTGTACGGCCCATTGTTATACATACCTATTGCAAACAGAGGTCTACAAAACATGTCCACACCTAAAAACGTACATTTTTATTTAATCATCCCTTGTTGTTTTTGATTATTATTATATGGTTATAATACCACTTGATTTTATTATTATCATCATCGCGATCGTCATCACATATTCATTTTCTACTTCATTGTTTGCATCACGTTTCTGTTTACTGAAATGAAATGATTACATTTCATACCATTACCATACCAAAACAATTATTTTTGTGGAAGAAAGAGGAAGGCTTCCTTGGAAAACCTCAACTGCTTCTCTGTTTGCTGTGTCTATGTGAAATCAAGGAGAAAAAGATAATACTCGCGGCATCGCTAGTGACGAATTATGTAAGACCATGGTGAATTGGGATACTACAAAAATATTTTTAAGAAATGAGAAGTTGCACCGGGTAAAAATGTGAATTATGCGTGATATTACAAAAAATATTAAGATGCCCTTTTAGAGTTCATGTTTCTCATTTCATTTGTTAAGACTTACTCAGGCATTAAAAGTAGGTTTTTAAGTCTTACCTAAAAAGAGATATGCTTCAAGAATAGTGAAACATTGTATACAACAGCAACCGCCGCAACAACAACAAAAAATACGGCGATGATTGTGACATGCAAGTGTGAGGCTGTAAAAATGCTTTCTCTCATGCAATCTTTTTCGCCCTCAAAGGAAAGTTATGCAAGACCGTAACAACACCTTGCAGTTAAACTAAAAGCCAGTCGACATGCACACGCGCTCATACTGCATAAATGTTTGCACATTAGCATTATCCTTTTTATTATTAGATGATGTTATTAGACTGCGAGTCTTCTTGTAACTTGCTACGTTAACTAAAATTGATGATGATGAGGATAAACAACGACGACGACGTTGATGTGATGAGCCTGAAGATTCTTTTACAAGCTGGGTCTAACATTGTACAGGGGGTAAACCGATGCAAACAATAATCTTGTATAGAATCACGCAGTAAAAGCAACAAACACTAACAACAACATCATAATAATGGGTAATAATGATCATCCTAATCATATCGGTCTCTTGTATGTGTATTGCATTCGCAGTCGGTCAGGAGTCGAATGTAGATCATGGTACATGTAATTTAACAAAAAGGTAAAATTGAGCAAATATATTGTCTACTGAAGGCCGGCGTAGCTGAAGGGAAATAAATAGACGCGAAACTTTGGTGTGTTGCGTGCAACTTCATAAAAATATTATTATAATAATGTATTACAGTTTGTTTATTCTAAATGTGCATTAGCTTTCTTATTCCTTCTCTAATGCTGGCTCTAAAAGGCTCCACACATTACCTATTTATTCTTTCCACTAGCACGAGTAACAATATGATGAATGACGCATGCAAAATGCTGACCATCCGTTGCTACTAAAATAATTGATACATATTGGTACATTTACGCTTATCGTTCATACTGCTTAGCCGTACAATAAATGCTTGATGACCATCATTTGGTGAGAAATGATCATGCAAAAGCCGAGTACAACTGCTTATTGAATAAGGCCTTGCATTGTTACACTTACCCTAGTTAGCTGTTGGTGTCAACAATGCTCTTGTTGAACAACTCCGGTTGTGACTCTCATCGACTCACAGTTGTAACAACTGAGGTGTTTGAAGCTCCTTGAACACGATACTTACGGCGGTCGACTTGATCTTCGTGTAAATTGCTTTCAAATTAATACTGTCATTTCTCTCATCTCTATGATTATTTAAGCCTCAATTTGCGAACCAGGTAATTTGCTCCAGTAAATTGGCTGTTGGACTGTGCAGTTGCCACACTATAAATAAAATCCTAAACAAATCGTGATGTCAAAAGACAAAATTAATAAAAACGATGAAACAATATTTTTAAATTTGACATGTCAATTTATCATAAATTGTCACTTTTCATGACATTTAGAAAATTGACAAATTGACAACTTGTAAGTTTTTTGAATTCTTAGATTTTTCAGTGAATTTTCGAACAATTTTCGAACTTTTCAGTGATTTTTCAAACGTTTTTCGAACTTTTCAGTATTTTTTCGAACATTTTTCGAACTTTTTAGTGATTTTTCAAACGTTTTTCGAACTTTTCAGTATTTTTTCGAACGTTTTTCGAACTTTTCAGTATTTTTTCGAACATTTTTCGAACTTTTTAGTGCCTTTTCGAACAAAACGCAATGACATGTCACAATTTGTCACTGACATTCATGACATGTCATGACTTGTCGTGACATTTTGCCATGCTGACATTTTAGTGACAAGTCACTGAAAAAATTGACAAATTGACAAGTTGACAACTGACATTGACAAATTGGCTTGACACTGACATCGCCGAACCCTACCAGTACTTACCATATATCATTTAAGGACATGCCATTCATAGAACAAATGTGGGTATTCTACGACACAAAATGCAAACAATAAAAAGAAAATCTAAAGAAGTTCTATGCTAATTTTTAATACAAGGTTGACCCAAAATAAATTCGAAAATTACTAATTACTGAAAAATTAAAAAGTTAAAGTTAATGCTCTACTAAAATTACACAATTCGAAACACATTAAGATAATTTTGTGGCACTCAAAAAAACTAAACGATACACGCAAAAGCTGGAAATATTAAGCACAAAAGACCGAAAATGGAAAACCATAATTGGCACATACATACATACATTCTAGTTTTAAAGTGCAGTGGTGACACTAGCGTTAAATATTGGTTAGTTAAATACAGCATTGCTATAGAAAAATCAAAGAAAAAGACAGTGGGTGACAAGCTTTAGAGCAAGTTTGCATAAGCAAAAAAAAACAAGAAATCAATACTCTCTTCATTCTCATCGTTCTCGCTGTTATTCATGAATTTGCCAAACAATTCTTTTATCATTCAAGTTTTTACTGGTATAAACTATAAATTCATTTTTAAAAACTTAAATTCAACTTCATTAATTCACCCTATCAGCAAACACCATTTTTGTTTTCATTGTCTCAAATGCGGTAATTCTGAACTAAAAATGTGTCATAAAGAAATGCTTTGGTATGTGGGTTTGCTAGTGGAAGTGGATTTGTCTCTTTGATTTTCAATTTTATTGCCATCTACCAAAGTACCGAAGCGCTTTACTCCCACCAATATCCATCAACGATAACAATAAAAATTCCTATTTTAGCTTATCGTCATCAGATATAAAATAATCAAAAGCGTTGCTCCACTGTAAAGCTCGCCTGTGCTAAGAGTTAATGGGGAGCGATTGTTGCTAAAATTTAATTGGTGTACAATTTTTAATAATATACCAGCCCAAAAAGTTTTAAGTCAGGAGATCCATTTCGTTTGTTAGATAAAGAAATAAAGAAAGATAAAAAATTATAGTTAAAACAGAATTTTGTTGAATTCCGGATGAACCCGCCACCTAATAAGGGACAATACTTTGGAAGACAATCATTCGTACATTTTTGCCTTTTTCGAGACATTTGGTTTTCCTTAAGCAAAACACTCCAGCCAAGCCAAATCAATAAAATCTATGGTTATGGTTGTGAATTTAAATGTAGAAAACTGTGTGTCGTTTACGGTGGAAATAATAGAAATAATTATCATCCACGTCTTTCTCAGTATTTTCCTGGGTTAAGCTGAGGCCCAGGTTCACAAAACTTATTCGATTATGAAATGAAAGGCAATTGACGAAGAACAAAGAACAGAACGAAAAAAACGAACACTTTGACGTCCAAGCTGAAGATTAGTCGGTAACCTATTGAACACTGCCTTTTCGTCAGTTTGAGATAAAAGGTATTGTCGAAAAGGAGTAGGCTAAATAATCAATAAATCAATCAATCAGGATAACCTTCGATTCTTTCCATCAAATGCCCCCTTTGGCCATTTTTTATTTTGCTAAAAGAAATAGCGAGATTAGCGTTACGAAGTACAAATGTGATTCTCTACACTATTCTCATTGAAACGTAAAAATCAATGTGTAAGGAAAAGATATTGCTCTGGATTCTTTTCTTTCTACAACTTCCTCGTTTCATGCACTGCACACACGACAATGGGAAGAACAAACAAGGAATTCAAGTTTACGTAAATCATAAAGCTGATAAGTTTTCGAACCTGTCAGAAAACTGCTTAGGCGTTTTTATTGCAAATATTAAAATAAATATTTACTTTGCTCCAATCTTCTTTGTTCTAGCAGCGCAACACTAACAAAACTCATCATATGAGAACCAGCATTTTAAACTTTTATCTTCAACCAGACGCCCAATGTTTACAGTAATGTGTTTAAGAATCGAAGGAATACGCAAAATTTTATCATCATTTATTCCTTACAGGTATGTATATAATCTAGAATTTTTTATATTGCGCATTACTATACCCATGTCACAGTTAACGTACATAGATTATAAAAATCTGTTCTCGTATTTTACTTTACGAACATTCATAGATTCGTAGAAGTTAGGAAGCGACACCGACCAAATATTATTATTTTGTGAAAATCTTGATAATGGTCATTACCTAAATTTATTTACAGGTACTTAGTAAAAAATGTCGTTTTGTTTTTTGTCAAGACAAATAGCAACAACTGCAGCTTTCTCACCAATAGCTGTCCGTTGGTTTCGCCGACCAAAAATTATCCTTACACAACTGCAACCTCCATCAATAATTAAAAGTGATTTCATCAACGTTAAAATTAAGAATATAGGCACAATACATTTTTCAGCCTCATTTTCACCCTCCTTAATGTAATAACGAGAGAAAATAGTACACATCCTTGTGTACATTTTAATAATTATTGCCTAACTAATGAATTACTTTTAATGATGCTAATTTTAATTATTAACCGTAAAACGGTAATACATTAAGAAAATATTATGATGACGAATGAGGCTAATTATAATTGTACACCAAAAGTCTTCATATACGCTTTTATTACATATTGTCCTATCCACTTTTTAATAATGTGAGCGAGCACCATCATTTTTGTGAATGAGATAGCAAAGCAGAACAAAGAGTATTTTCATTCTTGCACACTATCTGGATTTTCTTTGACAAAACTTACATTAGGCATTGGACACGTCAACAAATGACGGACTCAACCTTAGCAGGAGGAAAGTAATGAAAACAACGGGAACAAGGTATCAAAAATCTAACAATTGATCTTAGTTGTTACTAAAATAAATTTAAAGTGAATATCATTTTTTTGTCCGGTTACGGATGTCCCATGAAAATTGAAGATCATGAAATAATCCAAGGTTTGAGTCTAGAGTCACTGCGTTATTTGCAAAGAGATGATGTTATCAATCAGCATTCCTGCACCCCACTGCTTCAAGTTATTGTACACTCACTTGTAATGCGCATCATCGTGTAATAACAATGAATCATTTCTGAAAAACCTCTACCCCCGAATACCAACCTAAATTATAATGCAATAGTAGAATATTTGCAACGCGCCTTCAAACATTTTGAACAAAGCTTTATTACATATATTTAAAAAGGATGCTATAACAAAATTCTCTCCATTCTGCACACTTCTTATTAAGACCAGACGAAAGTAAATTAATGTTAAATTCCTCATTTTAATACGGTTTCAAATATAGAAAAAATTTTACGCGTCCTTGTAAAAATGTGTGTTAATATTGCATCTCTTGCCAAATAGACTTTCAGAGTTGACATTTAGTAATTATAAATTTAAACATTTCAGCTCTTCATAAACTTTTCCGTCTTCATATTTCTCCTCCCTACGCTAGTTACACCTACATAAATATAAACTCAGTGCCCCGCATCGCTGCATCCTTCTGATATGTCAACGTAAAATACTACAACAATTTTTATTACATAATCATTCCGAAATAAAAGTCAGGAATGGGAACGCGATGTTATGTTTTGTGTTACCCCATACAGTTCCCAAATTAAATTAGTAAACGGTATTTCATTAGTTTCTGCAGCCACCGGTGACAGTTTTTTTATTATAGTGCCTATTAGATATAGCGATTGACTAGTTCACGGTAAGTAACAAAGGCATACGCACTACCAATGAGACACGCTCATCAAAAAGTACTTGTTATTGAGAATTGAAATAATATGTGGGTTGGTACCATATACCACTCTTACACCACATTTAGTTTTTACTGCAAAGTGTGGCTTTTAAAAACTATCATTCATCTCTCCACGTCTACGTGCTTCCTCTGTTGCATTATATTACATTAAATGAGATGTGATGTTGAGGGATTCTAGTGTTGTTCTAAAAGGCATTCTAGAGATACTGAATGGAAAGAAAGGAGGACGGATTACCAATGAAACACATTCCCCATGTGCCATTTATACGATGAATGTGCAGTGGAATGTCATGCGCAATGCACGAAATGCCCAAGATCGATTAATCTTTCGTGTGCCGTTTCTCGTTCCCTGTTTCCAGTTCGCTCGCTGGTTGTTGTATCGATTCCATATGTCTAGTAAATTTGTATACACGTACAATAGTTTACTACAAACAGTTGAAAACAACCAGATTATTTTTCATTCCATAGCTGTCTTAACGTTTGGAAGAAAAATAGAGTTGATGAAGGGAACTGAAATAGAGGGCGGAAATTTGAACGGGAACGGTAATATGGAAATAAAAATACAGCTAATTCTTCAAAACAGTTGTACAAATAAAGAATAGTTTTGTTTAACCTGTGGTCATATTAAACCATGCCTACAGTAAGTACCCACTAATGTCAAACCACTACTAACACACTTGACAGAATTAAACTATTATGTTGGCCTCAATACTGCAAAAGCAGAAACAAATCTGATTCGCATGCACATAATTTTCTACAAGAGAATAGAAATTCATGGCTATAGTTTGTATTTCAGTTCTTTTTCTTACAAACTTCACATTTGAAAATGGTTTTTACATTATATAACCCACAAAGGTTTCTTCGTCCAATAACTCCAAGGATATACCAGGAAAATGTTTGCTAAGGAATCCCCTTGGACTACTGTTCATTGAATGTACAGTACAATTTTTGTGCACAAAGGTGATTTTGGAAATGGATTCATGTTCTGTCATCCATTTATTGGATAATGTAATTTATTAGCCCGTCCTAATAACAGACTTTGTTTCTTTATAGGCTGACTTTGTCTGCTCTGTGTATACAATGCTTATTTTACTTGGATGAGTAAAATAAATATGACTCGTACACGCATCGTCCATCAAACCAATAAATGTGCATATTATACAGTCTAATGAGCGTTTTGTTCAGGATAATTCAAGGTAAGCTCTACTTTTTAGTGATTTTTTTTTCATCGAGACACACGAGAATATTCCCACTTCTGCCTTTAGAAATGAAACGTTGTACTTCTTCCTTCTAATTTTATGTGTTCGATAATCGGTAAATTGCTATTTCTGTTAACGTGCAAACCACATAATACATGTTTAATATGTATTTTCGTTGCTTTGCAACTTGCTTTTTAGGATACCACAGATGCCAATAAATTTTCTGAAACTGCTAAATGGTCCTTGCTATTTCTCCATCAAATCATATGAGCCGTATAATAATATCTCTTACTCTAGTAAATTTTACACGAACTGTTTACGCATCTTTACAAATGTAAATATGAAATAGATATCTATTTCCTATTATTTCTTAAATTATATTGTTGTAGAGTCAAATATATTTGATTTTGTTTCATACGAAATGATGAGAATCATCCATCGAGATATGGTAAAAATAATTGGTAAATTTCTAAATAACTATTTTAATTGAATTGTTGCAGTTAAAGTATTGTTTGACTCGACTTTGATTCACAGCAAGGAGTGCGCACTCCATAGTAAATAGTCGCAACGTTGCAAAGTGTATCTGATTAGTTTTTAGTAACTTTGGCAATTTGCTTATGATGACTCATGTTCTTGAAGGAGTAAATCTTTACGTTCAGTATCAAGTGGGAACAGAGGATGTTTCATGCAGTTAAAATAAAAAGGTTATCTTCTGCAATGGAATCATTCTTTCATTTTATTTGGCTTAATAATCAATTTTACAAAATTTACTCCATTTTTTCTATTTTCCTATTTCAAAAAATGAAACTGAATCAATGAAATTTACAGCTATTATTTGATTCGTCTCATGACTCCAAAAGGTTCTGAATGAAGAAAATAACCTCGGAGCTTACAATCAAAGGTATTTTATTTTAGCGTAAAAGAACGTTAACTACGGTTGTTAATTTTTCGTTTAATTTCATTAAAAGCCTATAAAAGTCGTATTTGGCAATGTATTATCATAAATCATCGTTGTTAGGATCTAGGAAACGATGAATTAGATATGTTTGTATATGCAGTAGGTTAGTCCATGAAGGAAGCTGCAGATAATTTGTAACCAGGAATGTCGATGTTATAATTAATTTTACTTTTCTACTCTTACTTTATCCTTCAAATTCAATAAGGTTGTAAGGTAATATACGTTCTACAGCATTAATTTTAGCTATTAATTGCAATAGCAAAATGCATTATTTCCATGTCAGTGTTTCAACTTATAATGAACGGCGTGTAATGGAGTAATTAAGCCATGCAACTACAAAAGAATAGACAGGAACAAGACCGTTCCACATTCTAACCATTTATACTTATGTATGAATCACAGAAAGATATAATTCTTGGCAGCATGACATTTTAAATAAAAACATCTTCGTTACAGGGTATGGACTGCCCACTTACCTCACGAGTTGTAACTACTCAAGGTTGGACAATTTGGTTTCACTACCAAATCGTGATAATTAAATGAACCTTTCAGAAATGAAGTTATACATCTATATGGCGCAGAGGATAAGATTTGAGGAAGGTGAGCTACCGTTAAATCAACTTATTGCATTCGGTAAAATCATACACAGGAAAATATTATATTTTTTTATATTTTAACAAAACTAACACAAATGAAATGCACACCGTTTGACTTGTATATTCAATATACAATATCTGATAAAGATATGACAGTTTTGGGGCAACGCTAGATTTAAGTTATCACAAGAAGTAACATACAAAAGTGCATCACGTTCGTTTTTGTGCAGGCTGTAGACCTAACAAATTTTGTCCAAAAAAATTGTTTTTTGAATACGCACGTTGGTGCCTGAACGTCAGATCCAGAGGGAAAATTTTCAGATTTTCAAAATCGGCTTCTCTTCCCCCTCTGTAGCTCACCGACCTAGCTTTTAAATTGATATTAACAGAAAAGAAACCAGTTGAGCAGATTGAATATTCGTATACAGATTTTAACCTAAATTTGTCATCGTAAATCTTCCAAAAATGAAAATCAAATGTTTCAGTAATAATGATAACAATAATAAAAATTCTGTCTCTATTATCATCACAAGTAATGAAGTGCTACTGAATAACTTCATATTATGATTCAGTACATTCGATGATTGCTTATGACGCTGTCTTCAAAAAGGGCTTCTCTTTTGTAGTATGAACTGAAAACCTCAGCAGATTGCATAACAAACGTAAGATGGATCATTGAAGATTTAGAGGGCAGTTCGAATCGAAAAAAGTAATTGCTACCATTATCATCAATATTATAATACAAAATCATGAATGAGCAACAATGGGTTAGAACGTGAAAAGGAGACAATGTCCAAAGGCAAATAAGGAATTGTTAATACATTTTAATATGTGAAGGTATGTGTGGTATATCAACATTATAAATTTAACAATATAATAATGTGACGTGTATTTCAGTCACAATCGTCTGTATTAAATGCAGTTATGCAACACACGTGTATTTACTTTTAGATCAGGCTTTTACAAGTACACATGTGCGGGGATTACAAGATGTTGACCAGCAAGTAGAGTTGACGTGCTTGAATTTATTTATGCTATCATCAGCAAAGTTGGTCTTATTGCACCCCTATCAATATAATGTCATTTAATAAATGGAAAGAACTTTTGTATTTCGAGTGCCTAGTTAAATATCTCAAGTAGCATTTGTGCGTCAACTAATTTATTGTCTCACTAAGTTTGGTTTGTGAAAGCATTGACGATAGTGCTTTACATAATGTTTTGTGCCAACCATATGAATAAGTTGTTGGAATTTCTTTAGATTCATTCTTCTCCAATATAGCTTACTTTCTTTGTAGAAGTTTTGATTATGTTAGTAATAAGTTGAACTTGTTCACGAACAACATAGGCATGTCTTTCGGTGGAGAATCTCGTTGTCAGCGTGATTGCCACAGATAAAATTATAACAAATTTTAAGCTAAAAATGACTTGCAAATAAAACCTAAGTACTGTTACGATTTCTATTATTTTTTGTCTGACTTTTGCCATCGACAAAATTTCTAAACAGATTTATCTCAAGTCCCCCGTGGACCTACTTAATTTCATCGTCTCCTGCGTTTTATATGATTACCATCGTCCAAGACTTTGTACGTCTGTAATGCATAATTCTTAATACATTGATGGAGGTAGACACTGCTCACCACAACATTGTGTGCTTATCTTGAGAAAAGAAGTCATGTTAAGTTCTAATCAAAATCGAAATAAAAAATGAAACTTTTTCGTATAATATACGACAGAGCGTTATAATAGTTTTATTGTTCAGATACAATACTGCTTTTCTTTAACAAAGTCAACTCGTTCAAGAAATCCATTGATATAGTAAAATAAAAGGGATAAAACTGTCTTGTCCGTTACTTATTTGTAATATATTATTATATCAACATTTAAAATGAGCAAAGCCAGGTAGGATTATGATTTTCATTCGGCGACATTGCAGTGATTGTTAACGTGTGTCTGTACAGAGCAGAGTAAAAATTTACTTGTTTGTTTATTTGTTTTTTTTTTCTGTTATTATAAAATGTAAGAACTGTAAGGTACATTGCTGCAACAATTCAAACATTTGACTATTTAGTGCATTGCATTGCAATGGAAATACTCTTACTTTCCTACCATTCCATTTATTCTCGCTCATATCAATCAGATTACAAGTCAAACTGTTAGCGTTAAAATTCATGTTAGTGTTTGCACATTGAAAAGTACGGTTAAAATGAAGACAAGATTCTTTGTTACATTTTCTTTGCCTTTATGATTACGGGTATAAATGATGTTAGCCTTTCGCATTTGTAATTTATTATGGCAACTTAATAGTAAAAGTGACGGTTGTGCAATCTTGCTTCACTTCATAGACGTAATGTTTAAAATGCCTGATTAATAATGTTGCATGACTGTCCCTCTCGCACTCTCTTAGGTTAGGCTAAATAAACATATTTTTGCAATAGATGAAACAATAAACACATCCCTACGTAAGTTTACCTATTTTATAATTCTTTGTTGAACTATTGAAATCAATGAAATGCAGTGATACATTTTTTATCTCCGGAAAGCTACTTTTCACTCAAGTGCAGGCAAAAGTCGTACATTACACTTTTAGTAAATAAGATAAGGAATGTAGTTTCATTTTATGGCCGTTTTAAAGAACGCAATAGTAGTAAATTTTAGACGAGGCTATGCACTATGTGTGTATTACTTTTGGTAGTCCAAGAGTTTCAATGATTTTTGTGGTCGAAGGTGTTTTTATAATTTGACATGGACCCATAGACAGCGGTTGTCAACCGCCACAAAGTTAAAAGAATCGCAGAAACCCTGAATGAATTATGCCGAGTGAAAATGTTGGAAAAATACCGGTAGTGTGTGCATTAAGAAAAAGTAGATTGATGTGAAAGGATACGTAAGATAAGATTACTTTACGTATCAAGTTGAAAATTTGTACAAGAGAGCATCAATTTTTAGCTAGGATCATAAAATTCGAGAAAAGTGTCAATTTAGGATCTAGAGTGACAATGAAAAATTGGGCCCAGCATTACAGCATTGACAAGAATCATGAGGTTTGATTGTATCGTGAAAGCGGGTCCGAATTTAAAACGGAGCACTCCTTGTAGTAGTAGTAGTCCCCGTGACAAGAACATAACTCTTGATCTTGCGCGAAACCGAAGTACCACCATGGCTCAGTTGATTTTCAATTTTGCATTAACTCGAAATCAAGAGATAAGACTTTTATTTACAATGCAATGAACACACACGCAAGTAAAGTGACTTGTGCCAATTTACACATGTGTGCGATAATAATAAAAAATGTAGCTATAAGGGATACGTCGTGCATTAAGGATAAGGTGTGCATTTCATGATACGCTCTACAAAAGGTAGAATTTATTAAACAAGATGATCTCCATAATCCTGATGGCCTGTCCATATTTCTACGTTTAGAAGGTATCCTAAGGAAAACTAAGACCTCCATGTTAGTCATGCATATTATTACGTGAAAAGCTGAGAGCAGTGAAGCTGTAAGACAAGCAAACACGACGTCCGCCGACGACGACAGTGTCAGAAAATTGTGTACGGTTCAGCGAGAGTGAACGAACTGTTGCGAGAAAGAGGACCGATGCACATTCTCTCAACGAAAAAATAATGCATCGGTAAAAGATAACAGTCCGCTACAAGCAAAGTAAAGCCAAGCGTTTAACAGAATCGCCAACCATTGTTATTGTGGAGCAGCTTCATTCAGCAGAGCTATTTTAGAATGTTTTGAGGGCATTATGAGATTTACCTGAAACAATCCACAATAAAGTCGACTTGTAATGATATGCTGCACACCAGTGATTACACGAAATAATTTAAATAACGTTGCGGTGGCCGCCGGTAAGCTAGTAGAAATCGTAAAAGCATTACAACATTTTTACCTGCTTTTGCTATATGGAGTGCATTCACTACGTCATACTCTTGTTGTATGCGTTAGAATGAATTAGAACCGAAATACTGCAGATTTTATATTCACAATAAAATATGTGGATGTGCTTCAGTGAGGCGTAGTATTTGCAAACTTGACGATCCAGATAATCCTATTCGAAAATGATGCAATGCAAGGTAGCTATCTAGTCGTAGATATTTCAATTTCAATACGGCGGTATCCAAATGCATTCTTATATAATTAAGTAATGGTACTATGGTACGGCTTGTTTAGAAAGAATCTCGTAATCACTTCATTTTCTTCCATGTCAATCATGCGTGACTCAAGCATCCACCAACCAAGCCTTCCATTTCATTATATGCCTTTTACCTGTTTGTTATACTTTTGCGTTCGGAACAATGAATGAAAAGATGATCGCCAAATTACAAATCCAAACGCAATTTTACCTATGTAAGAGAAGACTCGCCAGAGCCTGATGATGGTTGATCCTTTTCAAAGAATGGTATTGAATGACAGCTCGGCCTTTTAGGGAAAGTTTTCTGCAAAAATTCTTTCAGTTTAGGTCACAATATTCTGTTTCAACATTTTATTTGACTGTATAAAATTCGTTTTTCCTAGTAAGCCATTTCTATGGGTAAAACATTGCTAGTAAATCCTGAGTTGTTCATCTCGACTGAAAAAATATGTAGATTTGTTAGAGATGGGAAGGTTTATACAGCAAATGTTAGGATTCTTTTAGTACACCTGTGGAAACTAATCTCATCTCCAAACCAATATTATTTTGCGATTTGTGTCAAACTGCTCCTTCGGTAAAACGATTGATGAGTAAGTCAGATAGGTCGAAAGTTTTACAGCAAAAAAGTAAAATGATTTGTTTTTTCTCTTTCTTTCTTGTAAAAGTGGACTATTTCATTTGATTACGTTCCTGGTTGAAAGGAATGATGATGATATGTGTGGATGTTTGAAAGTGCAGTATGAACAGATTCATTTTCAAAGAATAAAATATTGCCTGACTGTATCAATAAATAAGAATTTAATAGCTTTACACCTACATCTGCTGACATTAACACCAAGCTCTTTTATATATTTTTTCAGTCAGCAGTAATTGAATAGATATATATTGGGGCAATTCTCCTCCATTTAACAGTAGTAATTATTCAATCATCCCCACTCACTCTCAGAATGCAATTGTTGTAGTTCCTTTTGTAAATCGAAGTGTGACCATTTTCGTGTGCTAATGCCTATATCAATCACTGACTTCGCCACTTACCAGATTCGTAAATGCTTTAATAGGCATGTGTTTAATATGTTCAAGTGTATTTAATAATCGCTTTAGTAGACAAGATGCTTTTCTTGTATGACTTGCATAAATAATAATACGGCGTCAAGTCAAAAATAATAATTTTAGTTGAAAATCAGACCTACCTCTGCCTCTGCCATGGAGTTGGCTAGAGATGGATACAGATCAGAACCATTTTCAAAGATGAGTGATTTTTAAGACAAAGAGGAACTCAACTTGCATAATTCATTCACAACAAAATACGAAAAGCACGGCTATGCTTTTCATATTAAATACAAAAGACCATCATATAAATGAAATAAACACACCCTTACACTCATCATTCACCCTTGTCAATTCCAATGGAGCTGCTGGCTGCTCGTTGAAAATTTCAATTTATTTGCACCATTTCTTTAAAAAAATACGATATCGTACATTAATTTAAATGAGTATGAGAACATGTCCATGTACAAAAGGATATTTAAAGGTGGGCCTTGAATCCCAAATAATAAGTCAATATCTAGAACATTTGAAAGCACGAAAAATTTGTCTTTCATTCTTTCATATTTTTTTCGTGTCAAAATTATGTGCCTCATGTTCTGATTTTGTTCCGGGGCAAAACTGATATTTTCCATGAAATCAGCGACTCCAATTTGACTAGTGTTCGAATTTTGATTTGTGGTAACTTTAATTTTTTGAGTGCTTCGGGAGGATATCAGTTGTTTTTAGTTTCCACTTTTCCATTGTTCGAATATGCGTTCCTTCTGAATTTAAAAATTAAACTTTCTGATTTGGTAGCGTTAGAAAGCAAAATCTGCTGGGCATTCTAGTAAGATTTTTAAAAGAATTTAAAAGGACAAAGTTTCATTACATAAAAGTTTTCTTGAAGGTTTTTTTGGCAGTGACAGGGCTGAAGATTGTGTTGAATGATTGCGGTTAAAACGCACTTAATAGTGTAATTATAACTGATTATTTCCTTGAAAAAATTTAGGTCTTCTTCTCTAACCACGTATTTACACAGTGAGTGCAAAGGAAGATAGTTTTCTTGATTGATGCGGACAAAATTTAAGCAGCTTTGCAGCCGTCATATCTGTAATAAAGTGTAACTTATTTTCTTCAGAGGTGAGCAATTATACATAGCTTACGTGTATATATTAATCAACATGAGTTGTCCAGAGAGAATGGAATGAAAATTAATTTAGTTTCCTGAACAAGTATTCAGCAAGGTTTTCCTATCCAACCCACTTAATAAATATTATCGTCTGGGTTGGGTGATTAATATGCAAATGTGAAGATTTGTATGCAGAGGAGTGTTCACCTGTGTTGTTCCATCACTTAACTCCTTTACTACTGCTCCACTGAACTTCCCTAACAATTTTCTCATTACTCTGTTTCTTCTTCGTCGGCTGGTTGGTAAGAGCAGCTTGAGAAACGCTTCACTGAAAAACTTGAATTTGCCTTGCTTTCACCAATCCATTTATTCTAGAATTATGTATTCTTCTGATAGTAAGCTGATGAAAAGCCAAGAATTTATAGAAACGTTGTGACGACAGCGAAAACAATAACTTTTTCTTAAATCACAGAAAACTTTTGCTTTTTTATTCACTGAATCAAAAACACATCACATAATAATGTACGTAATAATATTATTTATAACCGTTCCAAAGATCATTCAAAAATGTAAATAATTTTTATCAGTCATAAAGAATTTGTTTAGAAAAAAGAAGAAATGAATACTTAACAAAAATACAACATCTTTTCAGAATTACCACATTAACAAAACATCTTTTAAATTTAGGGTTTTTTCCGTCACATCTCATTGCTGACAAATGGCGACTTTATTAAATTAGCTCTAGCTTTTTAATATTTGATCAATTATACACTTTATCAATTTCGCCAATGTTTTATTTTCCAATTCACTAAAAGGTAATATATAGGTGATTTAATCATTTAATATACTTTCATCAAAGCAATTCCTGGAAGTGACTACAAACATACACTTAGATTAAGTCATTCAAGGGAGACCATACGTTTATTTTGGTAATACTTCCATGGAACCCATGAACTATGTAGTAACCATGATTTTTCCTTTTCATTATTGTAAATTTCAAACGTTTTGGTAGTGACCAGTTACAATTAACTGAGGCCAACAAAACAATATTTTTTAACTGCCAATGGAAAAGGTACGCAATTCTTGGGTTAATATATTCTTCAAATTACACAAATTACGGTTTACTACAAATGCATTATTATGTACTTACCGTATTGATTATAATTGTACTCCAAGCATAGATTCATTCGCAATTCCTCTCTTGCAATCAACTACATCTTTTACTACATAGGAAACTGTTGCCTCGCCTTAAAACACTAACGTTTTCTTTTCTACTTTTGAGCCACTACTTATCACCTACAGAAATTTATTTTGTGATGTGACCAACAATTACTCACGAAAGACAATATAATAAAATAAAATGATTGTTGTAACTTTTGTAAGTAAAAATAAGAAGCACTCGGTTTTTAAAGAGAATAATAATATAAAGTCAACATTGAAACCATTTGTATTGATTACATTGGAATAAAGTATAATATGTTATTAATTTATATAAGTAATATGCCTAGCTTTACATTGTCTCATAATTATAATAAATTTATATATAATGTTTTTTATTTTTATTTTTTCAATATTTCAATATATTAAGCCGGACTCGAATCACACCGCTGATGTGTACGGCATGATCAGTCGTTTGAGTTGAAGATAATGCAATGTATATTGAAAAGTGGAAAATAAAGTAGTGAAAGGACAGTTGAAGGGAGCGTTTAAAACCGCAATAGTTAAAGCTGGAAGAAGAATTTATAAAACAAAAATAACAAAAACTACACACTTGGATGAAAATATTTCCCTACGTTTAGCTTCGAAATTGATAATATCACCTAAACATTTGATATCCTTGTTACTTTTTTTCTGCTAAACTATTTAATTTAAACCTTAGCACATTATTGATTTTGTAAATTGAAACTGCATTCTGCAAAATTTTTATCAGTACTAAAATGTCTATCTTATGTAATATACACACCTGTAAGTAAATAATGTACCGTTCTGAAACATGGTTTCAGTTTCGACTTAGCTTATAAATTGAATAGAAGTACATTTCATGAATTACATACTTAACTGCAAAATGTTTTCCTTCTGGCTGGGCAATAATGTGCTAGTAAAAATTAAATAAAACATTTAGTCAAACTATTGCATGCCCCACAATATAATAATAATATTATTATTATTTATAATATATTGCCGTTTAAATCTGAAACGACGGTAATTTAGTTGTGGGTGTGAGATAATTCTAGTAGAAAGTAATCTCTCCGCTTTTATTTATTTATGATTAAGTGCTTTAATGTTATACACGTCGTGGTTTGGATATTACTGTATAATATACGTAAGTATTAGCGTCGACGCCACTCTCGCTCTCAAAAATAAAGGTACTGTTGAAAAATCTTCATCATTTAAATTTCTTTCTTCAAAAAAGACCAGACAGACAGGCACTCGGGAAAATGCAGTTAAATACTATTAAATGATATAGTGATAATAACAAAAAATATACGGCGCGCAGATGGACTTTTTACATATATTTCCCTACACAGGTGTTGGGGCAAGCACAAACAATTTACTTCTACTTTTTTCAAACAAATATTTCGTGTTAAACAGTGCTGAACTAAATCGTTCAATTTAGCTGATTTTATCTTTTACTTCTTTTTCAGCATCACAAAAATAAATTTTCATGTTAAATAACATAACAAAATACCGGCTAGAAATAAAAAAGGTACACCGAAGCTTGAAAATTAACAATATAGACAGACGGGCAGTGAAGAAGGTGAAGATTTTCTAAAAATTAGTTTGCACCTCGACGAAACATTTTTTAAATACCATTTTGTGAATGCGTGAACTCTTGCTCACAAAGGGATGGCACTGCATTGCCCAAACATCTTTCTAAATTCCATTGAAAGCTAGGAATGCTGCTCATTGATCTAGTGTGGCGTGAAGCACGTTGAGACACACACGACCGGGGCAACCTAATAAATTCTTGTTTCAACGCTGAGGTAAAAGGTTGGCAAAGAAATGATTTAACCAATCCATATTTCCTCAATTATTTTAGCGGTTATAAATTGTCTCTACATAATTTCTTTTCGTAATGATATATTGATCACGTAGAAAAAATCAGCAAACCTGAATAATAAACGGGGACACGCTACACACTAACATGACGTTTCATGTGTAACGATAAGTGATCAGATCTAGAAAAAGCCCTATCACAGAGTCGACAATGGAAAGGTCGATCTCCGGTATGCTTCCTGTAATGCCTTGTCAATTCGTCACTTCTCGCAAATTTCCAACCGCAACCTTTCCAGGTGCACTGATACGGTTTTTCACCAGTGTGCGTTCGTAAATGAGCCTTCAAGTGAGAGGATTTTGTATAGGTTTTACTACAACCTGGATGCGAGCAAGTGTGGTTTGTGACTTTCTTTCGACCCCAACCCCTTCTTGATCGCTTGACGGGTTTTGAGTCTCCAGTGGTGGTCGTGGTGGAATTATTGGCCGAGTCAGAATTGCTGCCGCTCGCATTGCTTTTTACACCGTTAACACCACCACTGTTGTTACTCTCATTAGTCACAGTGGCCGAAGTCTTTGCCGAAGTTTTACTTTTTGAACCTTTACTACCCTTGACATTATTGTTATTGTTATTGCTTAAGGAATCCAAATGCACTGTAGGTGTAGCACTGGTGCTAGAAGTTTGACCCCTCGAAACAGTGAATGGCGCGACTAGTACTGGATGTTGACTCTGACTGGTGCTAATGCTCGGTGTCACTTGAGCTCCAGACACGATAATTATAGCATCAGGCGTTACATTCGGTGACGCTTGTCGCTGCTGTGAACCCGTTACAGAAACTGCAGTGGAAGCTGAAGTCTGTGGTGTTTGGGTGGCAGACTGGGATCCGTTATTTAAACCTTTGCTGCCGCTAGTTGGCCCGAGTCCAGCAGTTGACGAAGATAATAGCTCAACAAGATTGGGTGACGAGGGTGGCGTCATTACCTTCAGTTGAACAGGTATCGGCTGTACACTGTACCCATTTCCCGATGCAACCACTGTTCGACCATTTGGCAGGCCGATGGTGGCAATGCTTGGTAATATTTGCTGACTGAGGCTTACGGGGCAATTTGAGTTATGCTGAGGAAGGGATGAAATGGTTGCAGGATGCTGTGAGACTGTTATTAGATTGTTACCAGTTCTGGGGGAGAGTTGTTGTTTAATGTTGATATTCCTTTGACCTTTCACCCTGACTCCTTGCAGACCACTCTGCTTTCTGCTCTCAGGACTGGCGGGAGGCGAGATTTGACCGTTCATGGTAAATGCAGAGTTATTGCACACTTCGTCAATATTGTGCAACGATGATGATTTTTGTGTTTGAATCACAGTCATTATTGCGTCAAACTGATGCAGCGATGAGTCCAATTCGTTGTGGTCGGTATGATTTGAATGGAGAGATTTTGTACAAGTAACGTTAGAAACTGTTGGCAGCGTGTGAAGTGGTAGAGTCGGATCAGAAAGCTGAGGCAGGCGAGAAACAAGAAGAGTGTGGCCTTGAGTGTCGTGTGTAGTGGAACCATTGCTACTTCCAGGATTTGTCGTGTGTACAGATTCAGAATGTCGAACACTGAGGCTTCCATTATGATCATCAAAGTGACTTAATGACTGACTATTATGAGTTGAGATAGAAGTGGAAGTGGTAGAAGGCGACGAAATTGTAGGAAAGTATGGTAAGTCTTCTGCGGCTCTGTTTATGAGTAAATCTAGGTCAATGTAGTCTTCTCCCCCGGGGTACGTTGGATCGGTCTGGTTAATCACCCTGTCTCCTGCAGCCGTTCTGCTCTGCAGGAGTACCTGAGCAGGGTGATCGAAGGGGTCAGCATGGTGAGAACGTGTCGTCGTCGTCGCCTGCGGGTGTGAATGATGGAGTGTAGAGGATATTGGTTCGTGTAATGAGCTTATTCTCTGCGGAATGTTTCCATTGAATACTGCTGGAAGTGTCTGATCTGAACTTGTAGTGATGAGGGTGGGGTTCGGGGTCGTTGAGACTGTTAGAGGAGTTTGGATGACATATGCTCCTGCACCGGCTAGCAGCAGAGGCGACTCAGAGCATCGTTGAGAGTTGGATGTTGAGGATGACGCACATGACGACGAGGAGCCCGTTGGACTGGAAGGATCACTCAAAATACCAGCTGAGTTGTCAGACGCTTCTCCCAGCAAAACACTCTCGATGTCTTGCCACATCTGAAAATAATAAAAGAAAGACTTTGTTTCACGTCGCTCTTATTTGCAAAATGGGGAAAGCAATTATTATCTGCGTGAGATCTAGTGCAAGTCGGGCTAGTCACGGCTAATTATTAGCATTTTGAATTTTCTTTCCGTGATATAGGTGAGGGATTCTTAAAGGTAGTGCCAGGCAAACGAAAAGTCGTACCTTAAAACCGTTCTGCATAAAACTTTATTTCAAACTAGAATCCCCGTTGTGAATAATAATTCGCAAAAACTACCACTAGGATTTTAAATCTCACAAAGATAATAAATGTACTGACGTATTTTTGATGTTTTAGAGAAATTCTCACAAAAGTAAAAAAATAATTTTTTGAGTGTATCCATTTGAAATGTTACTACGGTTTTTATACTTCATGAAAATAAATTTTAAAATTGCACGCCGCTCTTAAAATTACGTTGAATAATATTTACTTTTAAACTTAAAGAACATGGAGCATTCCTCATATCATGATAGCCTCCTAGCATTTTAATAATATTTGGTTTATTTACACAAAGATATCATTACTGATGGGCATTAATTGTTAAACCTAAACCTAATGGCTGGGTTTGTCTCACACGCATAAGCAAATTAAGTGAACCGGGTAATGGCCGATTTAATGAAATGTTTTGTACTCTTATCTTCACCATATCAGGCCAGACAAATTGTGATTCAGGGAGTGTAATAATTATACTCTCTGCATGTCCCAGTTTAAAATATGCATAAATTAATTGGTACAATGTAGATTGGTTAAAGGAGGCAAGAGATGGATGGTAAAAGGTTCTTACAATAAAATCTTGCGTGACAATTACGCTTTGAATAATCATTAGCAAATGTTTTTGACAAATCACTGTTTGCATTGCTTCGGCGCCACAACCTTGATTTACTGAAAATGCAACCCCAGTTAAACTGATTACTCACATCAGTACAATTTGAATTAGTGAGAATTGTTCTTGTTACAAAGATATCGAATATATGAGACGTCGTGGACACACATCATGCTGAATTTTTGTTTTAGTGTGGAGTAAGGATTATTACAGTGATTCGAAACAAGCAACAAGAAAAACCTCCTCCAGCAGAAGAGTGCAATAGAAACTCTGTGTGTGATGAGTAAAGAATCAACCCCAAGAAAAAGGACACATACGGAGAGAAGCTCATTTTCGTTTCAGTTACCAGAGAGGACACACACGTCGACATTAACAACAACCTACAAAATTGTTATTACTTGCTGATTCTTAAACTGTTTCTTCAATGATGATGATAGTGATTTCATTTTCAATCTCCCTGAAACTATGTTTTGAGTGCAGTGTCGTTACAGCTTCCATTACAAGACAATCAAGAAGAAGTATAATCAGAATCATCACTCTGCATGTCTTGGCCATGAGTATGATACGTGTTACTATTTTATGGACACTCATTTATTTTACTTCTATCGCAAGAATCAGATCAGGCGGAACGACCAGCCTTGCCAACTTCTTGAGTAAACGGATTGAGTTACCTACAACATTGACTTCATTGATATCCCCTACACATTTCTCCGACAGTGGTGTATTTCAGGACTGCTTTTAAATTAGATGCAATCAGTTTCGTTTTCCCATTTTTCACATATGTAAGCTGCTAGATGTTTCAGCTATAAATACACGTGGTAATTTTATCCCTCAGAATTAAACTTAGTCCTTTTGAAAAACTTAATATAATAAAAATACATCTCGGCAATCTGATTAATTTCCGCTTACTTCACACCTCCAGTAACCTAAAAACTTGAGTCACAAATTTTACTGTGAACGGTTATTGTTATAATTTTGACGTTCAGGAGCATAAGATTGAAATTATTACTCAGCGGGTTGTTTGATCTTCAAATTTAGAGATACTTTATACATTATGTTTGAATTGATTATAAAATATTGGTTGGCTGCAAATTACAATATTTTATTCCATGGGAGTGTATCGTGAAGCTGGCAGAAGTAATAATGTAATATTGGCGATTTAACAGTCGAGTAGAGAAAAAATGGGAAGGGAGCTGAAAAATAGAATGATAGAAAAGAACACCAGCAATAAACATTAAGATCGCAAGAAAAACTAGGGAGATGAAAAAGAATTGCTCGGAGCTGTTTTGATTTTTTTCTAAAAAGAATAAAACGCAGCACGCCGCTAATTCTTACACTTTTCTTTCAGATAATTTGGATCAGCCAGAAGGAATAAAATAATAAATTTAAATATGCGATATTACCCATATACAATGTATAGATACAAACACAAACAAATTTTTATATCTAGGTATGTTCACATAAAAAATTATGTTCTACCAGGAATAATGTCTTCTGTTCTTGTTTTCTGTGGTGGTTTTACCACCATCATCTTAGGTTCCGGCACGTGAAAAAGACATATACAAAATTATGTTAATGATAGGGCTCCTTAATGATGTCTTTTAATATGGTCGCCACACCATTGTAACTATTCCTAAATCGATGCTAAATATATTTTGTGAGCATTAATTTCTGCATATTATGCATGTGTAGATGAGAGAGGAGAACAAGAAGGTTTTAATGGTAGCTTTTTTAAATTGCTATGCACCTTCTCTTCCTTGTCTACGTGGATTGTGTTCCGTTGGCCGACCTGTCCCGACCGTCGACCCAGCTTAAGTACCACATATTCATATAAAGGTCTGTATCCAGACCAGATTAAGAAGGATTTAAAATCAGAGTTTTCGAACTC
>VYYJ01001869.1:0-26098 GCA_021029165.1 Cyphoderus albinus
AAACATTCCAAACTGGAAAGTAATAGATAATCTCAACATCTAACCATAATATGCTCTGACTATATACGATTAACCGGGTGATGCTTTTCTAATATGGAAATCATATGCTAAAATAGCCCAAACGTAATAATAACCCAAACAAGTATGGGTTAGATTTAATTGTGAAATAACTTGTGAACTCTGGTGTGATATATTTAAATACTATGATTAGTGTTCTGCGTGTCTTGTCAGTTATAACAGCTACTATTGTCGCATCAACTCAATGTTTATTATAAGAAATGGAAGCTGCTAATTTCGACATTGTTTTTAATAGTTAATTCGTAATTGCCTTCTCATTTACATAAATTAGATGTGTTTGAACAGAAAGCGAAATTGAAAAGGTTCGAAAGCACTGTTTAATCTTTCATTGCATCTTATTTGTCATTATCACCCATTATAAAGATTCATTAAAAACATGTACACAATTTGTACATTACATTAATAACTAGGACAGAGCTGATCTTCATCTTCATTTTGGGATGCATCATCACTAAAACTCAATTACTCCTTCTATAAAAATCCTGAACAAATAAATATATAAGATTCACACCAACTTTACCTACCGTTCATTTATTCAACTATCACAAAGCAGTTTACCACTCTTTCACCATACATCTTCCAATTATTCCTGCAAATCACATAAATTTCCTTTTGTAAAAGATAAATGATCATAATAGCAGCAAGTACCACAACAAAACAACACTTTTTCTTTTGGGGTTTGAAGCAAGCTTTATTATACAACAACATTCCATTCCTTAAAGACAAACCATGAACTTTGAGACGATGAAGATGAGAATGAGTTGTGAATGCGTACAAAGGACAAACGATGAGATAAATAGAAAGACGAAAACAATGTTGAAAGCGGGTAAAGAAAATGCATAGGCAGTGAACAAAACTGCCATAATAGTAAAATGGTAATGTAATGTATATTATATGATGGGAGTTATGTTGCACCCAAAATCTGACTTGTTGAGAAAGGAAACGAAGCCCTTTTGGAAAAAAGAGTGAGAAAGGCCGTGGGAAAAATTTGTTACTCATTGCTCACAAAGTGAAGTCAGTAAAAGAGATGGGTCTCTCACTCTTTCACACACAGCCAGTTTCGGTCATGTAATAATTCTTACCTAGTAAATGCAGAGAGAAGAGGAACACCGAGAGCTTCCTCGTCCGCTCACATCAGTAGACATCACAAAGTCACACAGAGGAGAGGAGACGGTCTCGCAGTCGCAGCCTCTCCGAGAGACGATATGAGGTAGAGCCTGTAAAAAGCTGATTGACTACAATAAAACAGTATTGCAAAGTAAGTTTGTCGACTAGAGAACAGCATGAACTAAACGGTACGACAGGACAACATTCAACCCCTTAATGCAGAAATCTCATGGAGCAAAATTAACTATTTCTTTTTCTTAAATTTTCATTCTTAGTTAACTTCTTTACTGTGTTCTTTATTATGTACCATTATTTGTGTACGTATCCATCTTCTTATGCATCATGCTTATATTACAACAATCATCTTGTAAACAACGCGTTTACCCACAATTGACATTTCTCGTCATTATTGCAATTATTTAATGATACGACGACACCATTTTTCTTGGAGTAAATAGTTTCTCAAAGAAGGGTCGCATACGTAACAAACCATTACATTGAAATAAAAGTGACATGACATCATTTGCCAGTTCAGTAGACTGGAATGACTGGATTTCACATCACAACAAATAAAACGATGCGATGCTGACAATAATGATCAGGAGACAAACGTATTTTGCTTACCATTACACTACATTAATATTGTAATTAGAGAAGAAGACCGAGATAGTAAGCATTAAATGGAATGGAAGAAGAAGGCGGCAAGTCTTGGTCGGAAGACGATTTCATTTTGTCCGCAGACATTATCACAGCCACTTTTCATATCTCCTTACGATCCTTTTATGGCAACTCAGCAAGACACAAGAATGGAAAATGACAGTTAACTCATTGCTTGTCGGTCTCACTTTTGCCCCTCGTCTGGTCTTACTCAATATTTGTGATCCTATCCTTGACGTAAAATCTATGGGACAGAGAATGACGTTGTACATTTCCGCATAGTGTTTCTCTTTATGTATTACTCAAGCATTGACATTTTATATGTGAGTACCTCGGTTAATCTACATTTCTGAAGATCAAAGTAAAACTGTAATTGGCGTTTCCAAAACGCTCAATTTGTAAAATCTCTCTCGAATCTTCAAAGTATATAATGTGCTTAACTATTTCTAGTAACTTTGTCATTTGTACCAGCCAAGGTTATTACATTACAAAATTCAATTGGTAAAATTATCAAGAAGACTTTGATTCGGTTTTTACAGCAATTTTACTTTGAATGTAATATGATAACCATATAAAAATGATTAAAAGTAATATTCAAACCCGACTTTTCTTCTGCATATTTTCTCGTATAATAATAATAATAAATTACACATACGACATATCACTTCTATTACGAAGTTGTTTGTAACTGAAGCAGGGGAGAGGATGACCATGAAATATGAAGGGATAAAGTATGTGAAATTGAACTTTCAATATAGTGTCCACCACAAGGGTCCCTGTCTAAACTGACTAATACGAGGAGAGGAAAAAACAGGATTGAAAAGGAGAAATGATACATTCATAAAAAGGCATGAATAAATCCTCAAGGTATAGTTTCTGTGCTTCACCACGCGGTCCGTCCTCTACAATAAATGTGTGTGTTTATGCATGTCAATGAAGTATCTCATGTTCTCACTTGTTAGCAGAATCGTAGACAGTTATAAAACGAAATGTTTTTGACTGGTACTTAAACAGTAATAATAAATAAATGTGTTTATGTAATAATAATACATGTTATATGCAGGACAGGGTACATTCTTGTGTTAACGACTCAAGTTTAAAAAAAAAAGGTTTTCGGATGTCAAGTCAAGTGATTTGGCCTTCCATTTCCTTTGTGAATCACTTTTGGTTACTTGTTAATTGGACCCAGAGGTTCGTGTGAAACGGGATGAATTACATACCCATATAAGAAAAAGAAAGCCGAGATTTTTTCTCTTCGTCTGTTCAATAATGTTGATTACATTACCACGATATACAATAATGTATGGTTGGGTTGAGGGTCCACTAATTCATTATGCATTATCATTCATTATTATATTACTATATTTTGGTAAACAACTTTTTTCTCAGATGGCAGGTTGAAGAATATAAGGCTCATATTCTTGAAAGATTTTTCACTTTTCTCTACCAATGATTTTTTCTCAAAAACTTACCTACCTATGCATACATGCATCTTAACACTATACATATCATGGGAACTGCAAAAGACTGATTATGAATGCTCCTTTCCTGTTTTCATATTATTTGTGAATTTTAAGTAACTCTGACTCTGATGATCCATGGGAAAATTTAGAAAGTCGTGAATTGAAATGAGTTAATACGTCTTCTCTTCTTTCTTGTAGACCACTGGTCCTTCGGTTAATATGTGTGCCGGCAAAAAAATGCATAATAAAATATCTAATCTGTATAAAAATCATGATTGTATTTGTGTTATGGATGGCTCAGTCAGTCTCTGTTCGGCTACCTCCTCGTCACTTAACTTGATAGCAATTCAAAAGAAAAACAAGTCATGCTGATATGACTCCTTCACAAATAATACTATTACTATTACACCATAATTTCACATTTCATAGCACAACTTTTTCCTTGAGTTGAAACTCACGACTTTTTATTTCTCAGCTTGCTGGCTCCCCACTTTCAAAAGGTTTTCCTTGAAAAATGTGAGAAAAAATGGGATGGGGGCATTTAAGGTAATTGTAAAAAATTGTATAAGGAGGTTATTTGGTAAAATTGTTTTACGCACAAAACCAAATGTTCTATAATTTACAAATGTTAAATTTGGTTAGCATTTTAGCAACATTTTACGCAAAGGCGTTTGATTAGCCAATACTTATTTATTACATACATCCTTTAAACTCATTCTTTAAATATTATAAAGGGTTTCTGTAATAAATGAAATAACAACAAAAGACATTGAACGGCTGTTTAAATCATCTGTACAAAGGTGCATAGTTCATTGGAAATCATTAAAACTGGACCGCTTCCAATTCATCTCCACAAAGACCTTGTGGGAAGTAGAGATGCTTTCCTTGCACCAGAAGGTGGATAGATGAAAGGAATGCGCTGCAACATCCATTCCGCTGATGATTTTTTCCCAGAAGGAAACTTTAAGACTATTTTGATGCATGGTAGTGCCCCATATTTTGGAGAATTATTGCTACTTCTCCAGTCTCCACAATTTACCCTGCGGCCAACAAGTGCGGGCTCAAAATATACAGCTAATATTTATGATCACGATGAACCAGAGATTTTCATAAAATAGTAATAAACCAATAAAAATAAGAACGTACATTATATAATTTAAAACCCAGATTCGGAGCAATAAATTTAACAAGATATTTAAAATGAACCGTGACCATGATTCTTACCATCATAATCTTAGTAATGTAAAATAAATAAAGCAGAAGTGGAGGCGCTGCTGGAATTCCGAGTTAATAGCAGTAATGACGGCCACGGCCAGCGGTCTTCTGTCAAAAGCGTAGCTTCTGAATAAAGGTAAGGCAGTAGCTTAAATGGAAAGCACCCTGAATTAAATAATGACTAAAAGCTTCTCCGATCAAAACTTTATCCATTAAAAACCCCAAGAGTAAAATGGGGCGGGGGCAAACGAGTTCGTCATTCTACGATCAGTGTTTTAACGCAGTGAGTTATTAGGCAATCTGACAATATCAAAAGTATCTTCTCTCATTTAATAAACCTTGCTTCATTGGATAAAAGTTGAGTCAAATATTTTTTCAAACAACTACGACAAACTACTTTGTAGCAATAAAAATAAGCGGGGAAGAGTAATGAATTACTTGGCATTTTTTCACTCACCGGACAATTTTTATGGAAAGAACAACAGCTTTGATGCAACACAGCTTCATTGTCATTAACTCAACCACTAAAAAATAGATGAGATAAATAAAAAGAAAGAACCTTTTTATTTTTTATTTTAAAACTGCTTTAACCCGTCTTTTCATACTGAACCACACAGTTAAAATAAAAATAGTTGCTGAGATTTGTGTCTGGAAAAGGTCTACCTTCACATATCGAGTTTGATTTAATTCATTTTTCTTATATTTTGTTGCTGAGCCAGACTCTCAGCTATTTCCACTCATTCTGATCTTGATCGCCTTTTCAGTTCAGAAGAATTCTTTCTTTCAGTTAGAGAAGTAAAACAATCAGTCCAAAGAGAAAAGATTCAATGTTGTTTGTCGCTATGAACGGTAAGAGTTAATATGAAGGAGTATTTTTATATAATGTCAGTGGGATATTATTATAATTGTGTTAGGCGATGATGTGTTCGGGGAGTGACAGTGTTTTCGTTTCCAGTTTCTCCCTTCTTGTCTTTTCTACAGATTCCTCAAACAAAATTTAAGCTGGCCACATGTTGCGTGTGAAGAAGGGCAACAGGTATTTAAGTCAAACCTTTGATTCTGAACTTGCGTCCCCACTTTCTAAATTCAATTCTGCCTTCGACATGCAAAGAGAGAAATGGATGGAATGTGCTCACATGAAATGAAAACTTTCATAGGATCATCAAAAACAAGATTAGCTTCTACCTTCTTAAATTCAATTATTCTTTAAATATTTTCTGTCGATTAGTGATTTGGTATTTGTTCAATTCCAGGCTTCAGAAATAAGTGAAGAAAGAGTGGGGCAAAGCAATTTGTATTTTCGTGGAAGAAATGAATTTATACTTTTTGACAAAGAATAAGTTCTCAAAAGCAATAGGTTTATGTATCTTAGATTTTAAGTTCTTATGGCATGTTACATGATGCAGTTATAATTTGCTTTTCATTTGAAATTTCGTAATAAAAACATAAAACATAGAATATGCATTGACAATAAATTCATCCTCAATAACTGATAACTCGTTCATCTTACTCTCTCGATGGAATTGGCAATTGTTAAGTAACCCTTGCAGTTCAATAAAGGAACTAGCAAATAATAAGTATAAGACGTATGTACGATTTTAAAGGACACACGTACTCTCCTTAAACTGGATTATGTATTCAATATTTTTTTGCTTGCATTTTCTATCTGCAACTTAACGGCCAGGCACCAAAAAGCTTCGCATTGCATAACAAAGTTAATAAGTTAATTTGATAACTTCGGTTCTTCCCAAGTGTATTATGTATAACAAATAATTTTTTAACAATGTTTGATGTTTGATAATACTAATTGTAAGTACAAAATATACATGAAATAANTTAATAAGTTAATTTGATAACTTCGGTTCTTCCCAAGTGTATTATGTATAACAAATAATTTTTTAACAATGTTTGATGTTTGATAATACTAATTGTAAGTACAAAATATACATGAAATAAATGGATTGTTCACAAAAACGTACAAGTGGACGTACACCCAGAAAAACGAAACATGTACACATGTAAATGTAACGTGTGACATTTTTTTATCGCCAACATAATAAAAAGTATCAAGGAGAAAGAAGAAATGTGATTATAAAAACTGGTAATTAGAAATCAGCTTTTACTAAGAGTAAGCGAAATCAACAGTTGAGCAATCTTGAATTTAAATTACATACAATGTAAAAACAATATCTATAACACTCACATATGCCCCTCTACCAACATCAACTGAAAATTTGCGATTGACTCGTAGTCGTCTATTTTTAATTACACTGAAATTGAGATCAAAAGGGTTTTTCATAAACATAAACATCTATATTTATCGTACAACAACTTTGATAGTTGATATTGCGTAAAACCTTTTTCCTTTAAACCTTAAAATAGCATTTTAATATGCACTCAAAAGTGGCCGAGTTCTTTTTGTGCTCAACGCAGAGATTATTGCTTTATTGCGATCCTTTTAGCAGATACCGGTTGGACTTGACCAAACTTTTTTTCCTATAGTATTGATAGGTTGAGGTTGTTAAAAAGTAAAATGTATAATTGATACCATCAGTTGAATTTAATTTTCGGACTTTCATAGTTCATTAGTCGTGCTAGGTAGGTAGAAGTTTAAAGAAATAATTTCAAATTCTCCGTTTAGTCATGAATCATGATATTTGACTGAAACGACTCAAAAGCAGCACATTTCTCGCTTCTTTTTCACACTCTGGAAATTTTCAGTTTGGTTTCATCACATCCTATGAGTTGTCGTCTATTTAATTCTAGTGAATCCGTTTCTTACCTGCAAATCTGCATGTTGTAATAAAGCAGCAAAATAGATAATTGAGCGGTTGGATACGTTTCTCCGCTTAAAGCAAGAAAATCGTTTTAAATGAAATTCCTTCGAAGTTCAGGACAATGCGACGTTTGTTAAGCTGGACTGTAAGAATTCCATTCTTGCGTATAGAGCAAAAGTAAATTTTAAACATTTTATAAGGGTCAAATGCGATGGAAAACGAACCTAAAGAAGGCGAATGTCTTAAGAATATAGTAAGAAAAGGCTCTTACAGATCCCTTCATCTGTATTCTTTGTACACAAAGTGTACAGCCATTTCCGAAATGAAGTACCTTGGCGCAGTCTTTGATGGAAGCAGTGATCATGTTCTTTTTATTCACTAAATTATACAATAAAGATTACAGAGAGTACCCAAACTCGTAAGAAAGTTCCGAGTTTATGTTCAAGATTGGAAAATGGGGACGAAAATAGATGGCTGCGCTGGGTATATACATGATGTATGATGCATCGTTGTTTACTCGTATTTTAGGAGTATCTTGCATGTGAAAATCAAAATCTTGATTGTTAACAGAACATTTTCTCATATTTTCTTTCGTCCTTTCGTCTTGCTTTAAAGATGAAAAAACACTATGCATTATTCTCATGAAAACTGCAAAGCATCGTTGCCTTTTCTTCTGTCCTTCTGTAGACCTCTGCCTCAACTCAGTTATTGAAAGACATTATCTTGAGCTCAGGAATTTCTCTTTCATTCAAAATAATAATGTGTAATGATTGAAATACTTTTTTCGAATTGTGATTTCAACAAGATTACGTTTCTCATGGAATTCCAGGAATGCTTTTGTGCAATTTTTCTATTCACTCAAAATTATTCTGACGTAGAAGATCCTTTTCCCAAAGAAATAATGATTAGATCAAAGTAGCGGAAAGATACGTTATTCAGTAAAATTTGATGACCGAAACACAATATTGCAGTTGCATCTCAAATGACAAAAGAATCGTGTATGTTTAAGACAAAACGGAATGTACCAAATCGGCATTAGCTATTTTTTATATCTAGAGAACCATTTTTCATTTTTATGCACGTTGTATGCGATTCAAATCGTTTGAGGTGACGTTGAACATTTTTTATAGCCAGCATTTTTGTGTTCCAGAATGGGAAATAATTAAAATAATTTGCACAGTTCAGTTTTTATATTATTATAAATATTTAATTTGTCGATTTTCTGCGATTGTTCATGTCAATATGTGTAATAATTAAAAACATTTAGTAATGGTCAGTAATTATGAAATATAAATACAAAAACCGTCTTTATATTAACTATAAGAGTAATGCTAGTGCAATTATATCGTTTTGTAAGCTTCTCTATTGTAAATTACAATTTAGTAAAATGAATATTTAAGGTTGAATCAAGCGAGCTGCTGATTCAATTGATTGAGGATGTATGAATGATAAAAAATAATATGCGCGTCTCTTTAATTGTTAAATAATGTCGTTAAAACGGAAGTCTGATTTCATTAAAACGCAAAGTATACTAATTAAAAATATGATAATACTATTATTATGCAGAATTGTCTGGAAAAATCTCCGATGTCGTTTTTGTAGTAAAAGTCAGTTTCTCTTGATACGCGATATTTAATAGACAGTCTTTGCTCTTATGAAGCCTGCCACCGCTTTCTCTATCGACAAAGCATTTTATACCTGCCACTTATGTTTATGCTTAGGTAAGTTTTATATTAATTATTACTATTATATAGGTACTATATTAATATTAATTATGAAAAAATTATTATAATCTATATCTGTGGAATGACTAGCTGTTTTCTGATGTCCCCGAGCTCGATTTCAGTAAAAACACAAGAATTTCATTGTTTCCAGTAAATGCGGCTAAAGGGACAAGATTAATATAAGACCCATGTTAATCACATCACAAAGCTTAAAAATTAATATGATTAAAATTAGATTAATTTTATTCTTAAAGCTTTTAATCGTTTCACATGTGGGGCAATGAGAGAGGCTTATGAGCGTAGCATAAAGTGAGATATGATTTGGAGACATACATGTTAAATGTTTCGACTAACTGTCAGGGATAAATCACGTGACAATTTCTTTAGTCGTCGGATGAGTGAAAGATGCAGAAGAATTGAAAACCCGAAAGATAAAAGATCGTACTCCTGGGGAGGAGTCTCATAATTGTTTAAAATGTCATGAATTCGCAACATACACATATCGAGAAACGTTTTGCCGCAAACCAATAAGCTTAGTTATGTCCTGTCCTATGCACTATAACGTTAGATAAAATAATTCTTGTAGTCCAACTTAATATTGGTTAACCAGCATTTTGCCATTTAGATTATGCAATTTACTACGAAGGAAGAGCAACACTCCACGTACAGACAAGCATTCCGATTTTTAGTGCGAAATGTTCAGGAAGATGTATCATTGCTTGACACCTTTGAACTTTGGTCTTATAAATCTCCAATATATTCGCGGAGAATTAAACCGAAATGTGTGTTGATTACTTATGTAGATGCATTCTATAAAAGCATCCCCAATTACGATCAAGTTATGGAGTCAGAAGAAAAAACACACAATCGAGTTACATGTATGTATATATACGAGAACATGGTCGCAGTCAAAACAAGATGCTTAAATCTCTTTGCTCTGGTGACTATCAAAAATATGCAAGGAAATGGCTTGCAGGTATGTTACTTAGAAGTATTAATGACGTATTTATCTGTCATTAATACATACCCACAAAAATTATGTCGAGGCAAACACTTTAAAAAATTGACAAGAAAATTGTCACTTACTGAACATCTATTGTGAAAGGCTGCGGCTGAATGGACTAGGTGACCGAGTTACATAATACAACTGAGATGTTTTACTGTAATAATGTATATTATCTCTATCGCATTATCTAGGACGCCATTTTTACTGAAAGTGCACAGAGTGCATAGAAAACCTACCTATTCAATGTCTATAGTTTTTCCAAGTGCAAATTTTCTTTCTACCCTATTCTGTTGAAATAAAATTAGATATCTATTTTTTTATTCAATGACTTTCGTCGAAAAAGCGCGTCCTGACTAGACATGTCGTAAGTTTATGGAGATAAAATTCAAATAGGGCGCAACTAACTTAAATAAGATGAAATGGGTAAACAATGATTTAACAGGTAATGATGGTACAACTTTTCGATTTCTGATTGTGCATTTGAAACGAGTATAAATATTAATTGTTTGCTTCATGAACCTGTGGCTTGTTGTTTTCAAATAAAGAAAACGAACAATGAATACCCAAGTTTCTTGCATAATGAATTTTAATGTGATCATCCCACATGTGAAATGGTAGAAAGTTTTGAGAATAAAACTAATCTAATAAACTAATAATAATATCTAATTAATGCAGCAAATTAATATTGAATTTACCGTAATGAATTGGTTGCCATCCATCTCGACTGGCTAACGTTACGTTCGCTCCAAGTGATATGAGTTGCTGAACCTGACAACAGACAAAAAGAAAATCATGAAGATTAAACTGATATGGCTGGATATTTTTAGTACATAGTCATTAACTTCTTGCATAGACGCCTATTAGAATGCATTCACACTTTTGATTACTGAAAAAGCTAAAATCAGTACGATGTTTAAAAAACCAACGTTAAAGTTTACGTTTAAGGTGATTGCAACGAAAATTCAATTTCTTGACAGATTCTATTATGCCACATTTTGATTGAATTGTATACTGCTACATTTCAGATACAGAGAGTCACTTACAAACTCAATTCGTTCAGCTAGAACACTTCTATGAAGCAAGGTCAGTCCATCTTTGTCCATTGAATCTACGTGATGGTTTTTAACAATTTCCAGCAGCAGGCTTGGGTTGTTTTGTTCCAGGGCAAGATGAAAATTTTTGGCTGCTGTTTGATGCTAAAAATCACAAAAATACAAATGCTTGTTCACATTCACAGAGCATACTGCAAATTGTTTAAAACGTGGTTTTTACACAATATATTTTCCTCTTGAGAAATTATATAAAATGCTTATGCAATGACTTATGCAGATGGAGTAAATTAATCTACGTGATGGTTTTTAACAATTTCCAGCAGCAGGCTTGGGTTGTTTTGTTCCAGGGCAAGATGAAAATTTTTGGCTGCTGTTTGATGCTAAAAATCATAACAATACAAATGCTTGTTCACGTTTACAGAGCATACTGCAAATTGTTTAAAACGTCGTTTTTACACAATATACTTTCCTCTTGAGAAATTATATGCAATGACTTATGCAGATGGAGTAAATTCAAATGTGATGTATGAGATTAAAGTTAGATTTTTACCGGAACATCAGCCGACGCTGTCTTGGCTATCTGCATTTTTGTTTCGTTTTAGAGTCTTATCGTTATCCAGTCTGAATATTTCTTTTCGGTGTTTGCAAAAACCACTGGGATTTATAATTGAAACTTTTGTTTCAAACGTATCAACTTGCTTATAATACTTATTAAAATGCACTTTAACACTGCATTTTCGGCTCACCAACTTTCATTTTCTTTCTCAGCGTTCTCTTTAAATCTTATGTTCCAGACCCCAAAGAGTCAGAAATGGAAAGACGTGGTGATAAAAAATCGTAGTGGAAGCACAATCACAAAATATTTTAATGCTATCTTTCATAAAATAAGACGCAGGTGAATTAGTAAGGAATTTCTAGCCCAACCCAATCAACGAGTAGTCGTAGGTAATTGCAGTTGTTAGTAAGTTGTAGCAGCAGTAGTAATATCAGTGTTCCTCTTTTGATTGAACTTTTATAATCCTCTACCTTTTCTACTTTCTTTGCCAAAGTACAGTGAGTTTACGTCAACATATCAATCAAACAAGTTGCAAGAATGAAAAAATCCAGTAACTTCGAAAACCAGATATAAAAATGTAGATTGAATAATATTACAAAATCGCGTTCTTCGTTCCGTCAAACGAGTAGAGACAATCAATTTTATTAAAAGTTAGTCTTCTTTCAACTCTCTCCTGACTTGGTTTCAGAAAAAACGGTTGCAATATCAATAATATTATATCAATGTATTGAGAAAGAAATTCGTGCAACTTTTCATTGCACGTAGATAGCACTGTAGCAATCGCAATGTGGACAGAATAGTTTGTAGCGGACTCTCAGCAACCACTTTACTACGAGAAATTGAACTGGCTTTTCAGTTTTGACGTGTTACAGTCAGTCTCATTGAATGCGGTAATAACGAAACAATGGATTGATTTGAAGTCCGAAGAGATTAACACAGACATCCACACAGCCTGCAAGAATGTGTATCAAGAGACGAGAATGGATAATTATTTGGAAGTTGAAGAGGCAGAGTGAGCGAGTGAAAAATAAGACGAGTGACTGAAGAAGTTGCTCTTCTTGTGGTTCACTTTACTCTGAATCTGAATACGTATTATTGTTGTGCTGGTAGATTGTTGATATTACTTCTTGCCCAGTGACACGTTGATAATGATGAAGTGGAAAAACGGAGAGGAGAAGTGACTGCTCTTGTTTCCTCTTTGCTTTTGAACGAGAAATAATGCTGAGTCGGTGAGTGCTTGCTGCTACTACAGTTTTCCAAGGGTAGACCAAGAAAGAACCACTCTATTTTATTGAGAACTTTGGCTTCAAGCAAACTGTTGCTGCTGTTGATATGATGCCGCTAATGTTACTCCTGCTTCTTTCTACAAATGCCTCCGGCCCGGCTTCTTCTCACTGGGTTTTGAAGAAGCAACAGGAGAATGAAAAAAATATTGTAAGATGAACTCGATCCGGACGTTTCTTCGATTTGGAAGTAGAATTTTCTTGTTACAGGGGTCTCTATGAAAAAATCACTCTTGTTTTCCGTCTCGTTCAACAATGTATGCGATGTACCCGTTTCCACAACTTCTTACATCTGTCCCTTTCAAAAAACTTCTTTTAAGAGCAGATGATGTATTCCTCTACATCTGCCTATCTACTTTATAATATCTTTCTATCAGTCTCCGTTGGCTGCTGCCGTCTTTATAGACAAATAAATAGTAAAACAACGAATTCAATGATGATCGGAACGATAAATAGAAGGAATATGATACATACTACGTACTAGTATATTCATTGGAAAAACAAGATCTATTTTTTTAAACTGTTGGGCAGTTTTTATTCCTACAGCTCAGTTAATGTTGAAGTAGAAGTCGTTCGAGAAAACCATCAGAAACAGGAGATACCCGTATTAAGATAAAATGAGATTCTACGACTGAGAAAAAGTTGAACTGAAATGTAACTCTGTTGCTTCTGAATACTCCTACTCATATGCGTTGATAAGCAGGCCGAGTAGTGATCTGGATGAGGATGAATGCAACAAAGATTGTTGAACCAAAGTTACTGCTGCTGTTTTTGGTTGTGCTCACTTCTATTGTCAAGAGGAAACTAACGTGGTGGAGAGAGTTGCACCGTCCTTATATAATGGATCTGTAAAGCCTTTCTCTAGGCCGTCTAGCCATTTCACTGTTCTGAATTACTGCGAGTCGCAGTCTGTGACTTTGGTTGCATCAAATGTGTACTTCGCTTTGCAACGAAATTATTATTATTTTTTACTTATGCAATACTCTCATAAATTTAACCTCTGCAGCACAAAATATTGAAATTGTTATTCTCGCCTTGGTAGGGATCCTGTCCCAGCTCGTCTTATTATTGTGACTATGCATACTTTAAGAAAACCATAATACAACATGCATTTTATAATGATTGGAGTTTTCCTGTTTTTCAACCATTCAATCTCTTTCTACTTTTATGCTACATGAGGGAGTGACAGCCCATCTTTAAGGAATTGCATCCTTCTTTGTAAGAAGGACATTTGAATTGGTATGTGTAGTGTGAACCTTCATATAGAGAAGTTCATGGATATGCGACAACTCCACATTGATCAGGGGATTTGAAGAGAGATAAATATGATAACTTTCTTGTTGTTTTTTTATTGAAAGGAATCATGCTTTAATCGTGCAATAATACTTTTTATCTTCTCATTTTAAAAGGTTTGTCACCACCACAAAAATGTTGAACTTCGAAAACACATTCACTGGAATTGCCATGCATTATACAGGCTTCTGCAAATATTGTTGGCGACTGAGGGATTGAGACAAAAAAATATGTTTTTGATTTGAGGGTCAGTGGAACTGCTCAATCTACAATTACAACAACTATTGCTTCTACAATTCCTTATTTCCAATAATTCCCCTGGTCAGTAGGCCAAACCTAGATATCAGCGTTTAATAAAAACAACTACAATTTTGAATTTATCAAAAAATTAGGCAGGTACAAAGTACCGTAGTGTGTAAAGAATCTTGGGGTTGGGGCACTGTGAACTGCTTTTTGCAGCCGCATGATGTATTTATTTCTAACTGTCATGCAAGACGATAATGATGAGCCGACTGGAATTGAGACTGATATTCAGCGATGATAATGGGATGGTGATAAGCAATACAAAAATAGTGCATTCCCATTTCGCACTAAATCATATCATTAAAAGGTGCGTGGGAACTAGAAAATATTTCTATTGCATTAATTTCCATTTTCTATTACATTCATCCGTTAATTTTTCTGCAGGAACTTGGTGCATCCGTTGCCGATGTTTTCATAACTCTGGCATTAAGACTCTGGTATGCATGAAATGATAGAAAGAGAAGAGGCATCAAGCGTTCGTAGAAATTACTAACAGTCATCTCTCTCTACAAAGCATCAAAAAACCGGATAGAGCCTCGTGAAGTTCACACAGATATTTTCTCTCTCATATAAAATAATGGTGTGCGCTTATTCCTCAACTTCCTTTTTGCCGATCATCAAAGTGGTGTGTGCATGTTTCCCCGTAACAAAATATGTGGAGGCAGTTCCATTTCTTCAGTTGATGCTGATGGTTGGGAAAAGAGACTAGTTCATTCACTCTCTTCTGCTTTCAGCAGCAGCATTCCATCCTAGAATCTAATAGAAATAATAATCAGCTAGGCGTGTTTGTATGGCTACGGAAGAAGCAGCAACGGATGAATATTTTTGATGGTGGTGATGCTTTAATCAAAGGACAATAAAGAGACCGTCTGTTGTATGCGAAGCAAAGTATTTCGGAATAAATTCTTGTTGATGCTGCTGATTGAAACATATTTATGTAACGCAAAGCATTCAGATTCAGATCAGGAAGAGAGAAAACAATTCTCAATCAGTTAGAACAATTCATAACTCTAAATCATCTTCTGGTTGGGAAAAAATACTAGTCGTTATGTTTTACTGGTGCAATTTCTCCACTCCTTTTTTCATGCATGTGAAAGAAAAGTTAATAATTTATGTAATGTTAGTTGATTTGTACGGCGTTCGTTAGCTCAGCCTGTCGTTGTCGGTTTTTCAATTATTCAATGAAGTGTCCGTTGAGGAAATTGGCATTTGTATCATATCGCTTATGATGGGAAAGTATGAAAATCTCCTTCTACCCCAAATGTTTGTACGCCACACTACTTGCATTCGGTTTGAACGTCCGTTCAGCTTCCTGGAACGAAGTTCATGGCCTGCGTTGATTGTGAGATAATACGGGTAAATGTACACAGACACGTTTCACACAATCGCACAGAGCGACTGCCCAGTCCCTCAATTGAATCAATTCCCTTCAAAAACTATGGATAAGGAAAAGAGAAGGGATGCGTTGTCGTTGCTCGATAGTTATAATAAAGCAGAGAGCGTCAGTGGCGCAGGATTCTGAGTGTGTGAGTGAACTATGAGTGTGAGAACCAGGGAACATGACAATGTTCACAGAGACTGTTAACCATGTTTAGTCACACGTAGCACGAGCCCTGTGCCTGTCCAACTCGACGATCATAATAGAGAGACATACAGCGGCGAAATACTCACGTTTTTTGAGAAATTATTGATAGGAACCAGAAAGGATTTCTCACCGCTTCTCCGTTTCTGCGACATGAGATCCGTAAAACCGCATATCACATCAAAGCATACATTCCTGGGTAAAAATGAATGAACGAATGAATGAATTATTATACGATGTAGTGTAAAATGTATAAACTGTGTGTATACAACCCTAAAAACTTTCACACAAGAATTTCATACAATTTCTCATGCGGTGTATGCGGTAACGAGGGCATGGGACCTTCTATCCAGACGAAAAATTGGGATGTTAATTCATTCATTGTAAAGAGATAAAAAATCTTGGTTCTCTATTACAGTTGACAAAAATATTTTTTCTTGCACTATTTTATACTGTATAATCATAATAATCTTCGATGACACCGAGACTTGAGACTGTACCACTTACACAGAAAAATGCGCACGGTCCAAGAAGTGAGAAATACAGAACGAGCATGTCCAAACCCAATCTGTGTGTTTGTGTCCTCACAGTTTGATGAAAGGGACCAGCTAAAGAGAATAGCGATTATTATTATTAGTAAGCTGTTGTAGTGCCTACTCCGTTTTGCTTGTGTGAACTACTATTTCTTTGCCTACATCCGTTTTTGTGTTGCTCCCTTTCCTTTCCTTTTTATTGTTTGTTACTCCTTGCTCATTCCCGTGTCTTCTTAAATATAAGACTTTCTCATGTAATTTTTGTTGGGGTTAACCTTGAGAGATGCCAAAGAGAGTATTTTTTATGAACTCTCTCATAGACAAGCCAAGTTTTTCCCATTTCTTTTTCTAGTGAGAAGATTCCTAATACCTTAATATTTACCAATTCAAGCTTCCCAACAAAAAATATCGAGAAAAAGAAAAGCACGAAAGAAAAAGATCACACACTGTGAACCCATTAGAATCCATTTATGTAGACATAAAGGATGTCAGTGGTAATAATATTATATTAACAGGGAGGTAAAAAAGTAGATAAAACTTGCTGCTGAAATGCAAACATAATGCGATAATGTAAATGGCAAATACATTTTATTATGTTAATAAGCAAGACACCTATCATGGATAATAATGTGATGTGATCAATACAGTATCGGATAAATCTTCCTTTTGCCTTTCTTTAGTGTCTTCTTTGTGGCCTGAGAGAAAATTTTGGAGATATTTTTGTGGAAATTTTCGATTTAATTTTGAGTCTCAAGGTTGAGTTCACATCCTTTTATTGTTATTCTTTTAATGTGAAAAAGCTTGGGAAATTGCGGGAGAATTGTAATACCTAAAGAGACTCCGTGATCAACAAGATCATGACATGACAATTAGTAGGTTTTCACGTGGGACCACAAAGAAAAGACGTTGGTGATCTGTCAATGTGACCTTCACCATTTTTCTCGTTTTTCAGTTTGTTAACTGCAACAATGAATCGACTAGTTAAATAAAACAGACGAATACAATGAATAGAAATCCTTGTAAAATAAGAATCACATGACACTCTTGCATAATGTATGTAAAGTTTCAATGAAATAACTTGAAAATTGTAAAAACAAAACGATTACGATTTATGCTTCGTTGCTTCCTCCAAGTGAAGTAAAATGTGCGTTCATTTTCAGAGTTTGTGTTCTAGTTCTTTCACGCAATCAATGAAGAAACTAAATGAATTTTCAAATTTCATATGAGCAACCATAAGTAGACTAGTAGATATGTAATATCAAATATAAATTAAACAATCTGACAAAAAAATGAAGAGCTTCGGTCTGGAAAAAAAGAAGGGCCACCTACTTTACTGGTTTTATTCTTTAAACGTAAACGAAAGGCTGTTCTAAATCAAACAACACATGAGGTTTTTATTCAGCTTCTAAAAAGATATGGAATCTGTGGGGTGTACAAAAGATTCACTTGTGAGGTCTTCTCTCTTTGCCTGTCTCTTACCTCATCATCCAATTGGAAAGAATGCCCGAGCAGCTTCTTCATTACACACACAGCTATGCGAAGAAACTACGTAATTTATCAAAAGGAAATAGAAAAGCTTAATAAACAATTTTGAGTCGCAGATCACGAGAACAAGTCATGATTTAATAACACTTTAATAACATCGAAATACAGAATAAACGAAGAAAAATGTCTAAATTCTTTGAGATCATAAAGCATTAAAATGTTCAAAAGTTTTTGAGTTGTCGCCAATTTAAAATTATCTAAAATTATCTTGTCTGCACCATTAAACCAATTTATTGGGCATGCGAAATGAAATACCAACCTTGCAGTGAAAATGTATTTTTCGTTGTGTGGATTTTGGATTTCCTTTTGGTAGTTTCAGGCAATGGCACATGAATTGTACGATGTTCCTCAAAGTTCGCCTGACTTTCTGAGCCGTATTGATAACCAGCGTGAATTTGTAAAATCATGAACTGGTTGTAAATCTTTCATCTATTCCTTTAAAGGTTCAATTAAAGCCCACCTCCGCGAAGCTTCACGTGAGTAGATGATTGTTCCATATCAAATAGTGTTCCTCGAATTGTCAACAAAAGTAGCATCCTCTATTGAATAGTAGAACCGCAGCGGCCGGCCATCATAAAACTACCACGTTGTGTCAAGCCAGGAAGCGCAGTAAATCAGTTTGCAGTTCACACAGAGGACCACTCACCACACTCGTCCACAATGGAAGAAGAGAATTTGGGGCGATAGTAAAACGAAGCAGAATGCAGAACCGACTTAGTAATGATAAGCAGTAGTACTAATCCTTTTTTCTGTAATACGTATTTATATATTATTGACGGTGTATCGGTAACTTTCTTCAAACTGGCCAATGATTCCCCAAAAGTAATAAACCTCCAAGAAAGAAGCTTTGATGGTGGCAATCTCGAATGACATTTCTTCTATTTACTTTTAAGATTACTTATAAGATTAACAAGATATATGTGCTTTTTTGTATCTTAGATTTTTTCTTACTAAAAATACATCGGGTTTAAACGTAAAATTTAAAAAAAAAAAAATTAAAGATGAAATTACGAACTAAGAAAAGTTGTTTTGTGAGATGCATTTTTATTAAACTTTTTGTTTCTATTTCTTCGTGGATCTAATTAATTCAGATTTACACCAAGTCCTAAAACAACTTCGTGCAAATAGTTTACATTCATACATACAAAGTGGACTGGACTGTCATGTATCAACTAACCAGTGTCTTTCAACAACTCACTCAGAAAGTGAGTGCTGCTTTGTGAAACGTGTTATTTAACGCAATTTATTATAAACAATTGTGACGTGTCTGCAGATTATTTATATAAAAATTAGAGACACGCCTCAATGGTTTGCACAAAAATTAAAACCTCCTTCGGCCAATTTAAACTACAGCAATATACCATTCTCAGCTTAGAGTAGTAATAATTCGATTTGATGAATGAATGCTGGCAGCAAAAGCATTTCACTGACTTCGTATTTCTAAATTCTAAAAATATGATCATGTTGAAAATAGACTCTCTGGAAGCAGACATTACTAGACATACTAGACTTGACATGAGATTAGTGGGCACACAAGACAGACTTGTCAACAAGTTATTTTTATGAGCTTGTACTTTCTACAACGATTTCATTTCACTATTACATATCTGTCAGCAAACTGCACCCAGACGAATGCTTCAACTAGCTAGCAGGTTTATACAAATTTAATCTCTTAATTTGCCTCTGGTTCATAGTTGTTTAAAGATGTCAGACTTAAAAATAAAATAATACTCGCGGATGCAACTTAACGATGTAATAGAAACAAGTTGTAAAGCCATCAATAACTTAAAAAGCGCTAAAGGGAAGATGATTTTTTATAAGTACTAAAGATCAATAACGCTTAAACACTGTACTGAAAGGTGAGATGCAAAGAGATCATTTTATGTATGTAAAGCAAAGGAGATGAAGGTTTATTTTTATACTTATTTATGGCAAAGAATACGAAATTTCTGCTTCATTCATAAAAAACTTTCGAGTCCATCCTCGATCATGAATAATGAATAATATTAAGTGGAATGTTTATGAACACATGATTATAAGCAAATATTGTCATCAAATGAATTTTTATCTGATAAGGGATTAAATTCAGATAATTCGATCGATTGCTTAAAATTAACTGTTTGTTTAACCAGATTTCTTATGATTAAAAGTACAAATTTATGAACAGACAATTTATAAATGAATTAATCTACCGTTTTAGTCTTACTTGTATTATTAACTGTTGATTAAGTCTACTAACTTGCAAATATGGAACATTGGGAAACATTAGACCAAAACGTCAGTAAGCACAGCACACGCAACTTTTATTTTTAAAATATTCAATTTTAAATATTTTATCTTGATACACTAATAAAAACTACTTTTTCAATATTTTAAAAGGAACTGGAGCATCACATGTCACCGAGTAGATGGAATCGTCATAAAACTGAAAATCAAGTGATTCAACAACACATTTCCATATGTACGGCTGGTACGCTCATTCTGACTATCTATACAACGAAAATTTCTGTAAAATTTTGGTCGTATGTATAATTAAAAAGGTTGTTTTAAACTTTTAACTGACTAAACTGATATTTCCGTGTGTATTCTGTTTCAGAGACACAAAAGGCTAAACAAAATATACCCAACACGTGTGATATTTCTTATGGTTCCTCACCTAGCCAAAGATATGACCTATACGGCACAGACCTATCTTGTGACGCCCCTATTTTCATTTGGATTCATGGAGGTTACTGGCAAGGTTAAGGTTCAATAAACTATTTGTAAGATGAAGGTAATATGTTTTTTAGGGGCATAATATAGTTTGTCGTATGGTTCCATGCTCTGTAGAAGGAAACAAAGATATGTCGGCGGAAATGGCACAAATATTTTACAATATTGGAATGAAAACACTCGTTTTGGGATACACTTTGGCTCCACGAGGTAAATTGATTTCAACAGTTTCAAGTGATATTATAAATAAGAAGTTCCTCTGACGAAAACACAATTGGTTTCTCTAGCAAGTGTCACGCAAATTCAAGAAGAAATTTATACAGCAATAAAGTATTCAATGGATACTTTCAAAGAAGCCAAGTTTATTGTAGGCGGCCACAGTGCGGGTGGCCACTTAGCTGCAAGTTTGCTTCATGCTGAGCATTTGGATGACCAGTTGCTAACTAGGTTAGTGGGTCTGATTCTTTTCTCTGGAGTTTTTGATCTCGGACCCCTCGTTGCAACGTACATCAATGAACCCTTAAAACTGACAAGGTAAAATTGTCTACTTGAATCTAAAAAACATTTGTTTACGTTGAATACAGATTATTTCGTTAACCACTACGCTATATACTGCCAGAATTATTTAGAATTTATGAACTATAAGAATCTTCCTTGAAATAACAGTAAGACGGCTGAGGAGTTAAGTCCACTTTTACAACCCTTTGCTTCCAAGAAATTTTCTAAACAACTGCAAATACTGGTTCTTGTTGGGGATATGGATCCACCTGAATTCCAGAGACAATCCCGAGAATATTTCGCAAAATTAGAGGAACGTTTTCAAAATGTGAAGCTAACCCTCACAAAAGGAGATGATCATTTTACCATTGTGGAGAATTTAAGTAATACTAATACTTTTTCAGGTACTGCGGCAATAAATTTTGTGAAGCAAATAATATCTAAAAATAAATAAATAATACCATTGGGTCTGCAGTAAATCAATAATATTACGATCGAATGAAATTTTTACAATGCAAAAAATGACAACACGTAAAGCATCACTTTGCGTGTAGCATGAAGAATTCTGATTTACCGATCACGGCACTTTGATTTTATTGGGCAACAAAATCTATAATTTACTACGCCTAATTACGTTTTAAATCCCTTTGGTCGACCAAGGCAAATAATAAAATGAATAGGTACATGCTATATGAATAAAATAACAGTGTTCATATTCACATTAGTACCATAAAGTAAACTGTGTGCGAAACACATACTAAAAGTAGCCATTCGATTTATAAAGCATTGATCCGAGCAATTAAAATGGCTGTCAGCAAACATAAAGATCAGTTTTTACTGTTGCATCTGTTTACTATTATTTTGTACATAAAGCTCATCTCTGCCGATAACCCTCAAATTTTATTAGAAGCTATTGAAATAAAAGAGAAAAGTTGGATTAAAAACGAAGGCTTGGACCCCCAAAAATACCTTATCGGTGAAATTAGTGATGGTTTTAGTCTGAAAAGTTCAGAGGAAATTCATTCCGTTTCAATAACTTGTAAGGCAAACTATCCAATCTACTGGTTCATGTCGGATGTGCAAGTAAATTTTAAATGAAATTAGAAACCCCAATTGAATTATAACTGTAATAAATGGGTTAACAAATTCGAATTATAATTTTCCTTTATACAGCCAACTACTTTAGATGGAGCTTCAGTGCACTTCAAAGTCAACTTCAAAGATGTGGAGAATCCAGATTCAGTTCCTCAGCCTGAGCAATTTATAAGTTATTTGAAGTTACGGAACATTCCAAGCCTAACGGGTCTTTATATTTGCCAGTCGGTCAAAGATGAAAATGTGAACTCGTCTTTGTACGTTTACCTCGCTGGGAAAAACAACACAAGTCTTGTAAATTCAGGAGAGGAACTTGAAATTGGACTTAATGGCCAGGATTCAGTTATCTTGCCATGTAAAGTTACCAGGAAAGATGCCAACGTCACGTTGCATAAGAAAGGCGTACGTTTGACGTAACATAAACTGCTACAACTGGTTTTTGCATAACTAAGGGGCGCGTTATTGATTCAAGTTTATTTGTAGAAATCAGAGGAGTGGACTGATGTCCCCAGTCAGATATTTGACCCCAATCAAGGTTTTACACTAACAAAGAATGATTCTGAGAATTTAACTGGAACATACAAATGTTTTGTGGACAGTTTAGCTAAAGAAGAAGTTATTATACATGTTAAAGAAGGTAAAATCTACAATTAATTACTAATTGCTTACCTTGAAGTCACTGAACGAATGAATATAGTGAGCGTTAAAAACATTCTACCTCTCTCTTTCTCTCAAATCAGACTTTTTTGAGGAAAAGAAGGAATTTCCAATTAAAAATGCTACTGATGGTTCTGCAAGTTGGGGCGAACAGAAAAATGGATTTGGAATCGAGTGTTGCTCCAGTAATGATGACTCCCAACGCACAAAATTGTATGTGGTAGAGTGCGTTAACCATCCTGACTGCGAAATGAAGAAACATGCCTTCACACAAATATCTTCAAAAGTATTTAATTTAAACTTTTATTAGTTAACTTAATACTTAGAGGAAGCCAAAAGTTGATTGGATTTTAAGAGAAAATGCGCTACATTATTAACTTTGTAAATCAGATAACATCCATAACGAAAGGTGTGACACCAATCATTCAAAGACAGGATGACAAAAGATGCGTCTATACAGCGGGTTATTCTGCGCTTTTAAGACCATTCATTCTTCAGTGTAAGGGGGAAGGCGTGGACATTTCTGGGGAAATCTTCGTAAAGTCTCGTCCTACAAAATGCAACACGCCACAGGCCAGCTTCATTTATGGTAATAATAATAATAATATTTGTATGTAATGAGATAATTTCAAGCTAAGGAATTTTGAGTTTTTAATTGATTAATAAAAACAGAAAGAGTCACCGAGATAGAGAAACTGCCAGACTCGTTTAGCTCTTCAGCAATGTTAAGGACATATCTAGTGATGGGAGAAGAAATGGACGATTTCCTTTCAGTTTGTTTAAATCAAACACTTTTTGAAGGGCAAAAAATAATATTTCAATGCTGCGGCATGCATTATCATTCTGCCGTGGGAAGAGTTCATCGAATTGGCTGGAGCAACGGTTCAGTTACCATTTTACCAAGTAACCTCAAACAAAATAACAAATAAGTAACCAAAACAATTAAAATGTACCCTCCGACCGTGCAGTTAAATTATAACCTCAACATGTCAAACTCTTGTCTTATTAATTTTTAATGCTGAAATGAAAATATGTGAAATGAGCTTCCAATCTTTGATAGATCCGGCAGAAGATGAGAGTATTTCCTTTGCAGAAGATCACTGCTTTGAAAACCCAATTGACGGAGCGGATGCAGTAGAGTTACATCCAAACATGACGTACTATGAATGTGTCATTCCTTTGTGGAAGGGAATCGAACCTATGGTGGAAAGGATTGACCTTAATGTTATAGGTACGGTACGCCAAAGCCAAAACCCAATAACGTCTTTGTCTCCAACGTTTGGTCGGCTAATGGTAGTGATATCAGAGAATCAGGCCAGACACGGACAGTGTGTAAATAAAATAATGAATATGACAGATTAAACGATGTTGATTTCTTCCAGAGTTGGAGGACATAGTTATAGTTGAGCAAGATACAACCGTGAGTATCACGTATAATGAAAATCAGAGTGGTTTATTGTATCTCAACTGTAGCATCTTGAAGTTCCCACAAGAACTCCCTCCTCCCCGAATTCAGTGGACAAAAAATGGAGAGGTAATAATGTAATAATTAATAGCTGGCTTTTAAAATATTTACTGCATACTGAAAACACTTTAACGTAATTACTGGCCTTTATCCGTTTACTAGATAATTGCTCGAACTGATAGGCACACTTCAGTAGTTGATGAACACCAACTGAAAAATCCTACATCAACGCTCCTTTTCATGAGGGCATTCAAAGAAATTGCAGGGGAATATCAATGCATGGCTTCAAGTTTAGGACGTCTCGCAGCGAGAAGATTTGTTATTAAAGTTAATCGTAAGTTGGTACATTAATTTCTTAATTCTTCCTGAATAAAAAGACCTCTGATTTGTATAGGTTAGTTTAATGACAAATTACTAAATGGAATTGTTGTGCATTTTCAGCAAGGGGCTATGCTGACTACTGGGTTGCGCTTGTAGTGTTTGGTGGATTCTTTTGCGTGATGATATTGATCGCTTTGAAACTTTCAAGACTAGATAGCACGCCCCATTCAGTGCCTTCAATGAAGGTGGAAGTGCTAATGTGAGGGGTCAACCGAGACACCAACAATCAACATGTATGGTATCATTAAGACGATTTTAAAAACATATTCATGTTTGATATATCGTTTATTTTTTTCGTACTTAAGTTTTCAATAAATTACAAATGCTATTGTAAAGCTACGTTTGCCTAAGCTACTTTTGTATTTATAGAATACCGTTAAGATCACAGTCGTATTTTACAAGGTAAAACAATTTCACACTCCAACTTCAATTTAATGATCACTAATCAATCACTATGTTCCGCAACCATATCACCACTCATTACAAACTAGAATATAAATTACATGCCGTTTATTTCTGCGTCTGTATAAAGACTAAATTGTAATTATTTTCGAAGGCTTATTGATATTAAACTTAAAAACTGATTTTATTAAAAATGTTGTATTGAGCACCTCAGTCGTAAAGAAAAGAGCAAATTACTTGGAATTCACTTTCTTCATATTAAATTACTAATTTTGGCGAGTTCTTTTAGGAATTTAAAACTCCTAAAATATTTCCTTGATTTAGAAGTCCAGCGTGATTGTTATTTTTAAAGCTAAGCTATTGTATAGGTTAGGTAGATTATATTCAGTTCAAGTTGAAGTAGTTGGTTCAAATATCAAAGGATCGTGAATCGGGAGCGCATTCTCCACATTGCTTGACTCTCTCTGTCTCTCAAATTTAATACTTTTACTAGAGATTGCTTGCATTTCCACTGTCTTCCCCTTTTCATCAAAGTGATATTCACTTTCTCCAATAAAAGTGTTTGGATATGGATCAGGGCCGAATAAGCTTAGGATTACCGGGAGAAATACGAGCCCGTGGAACAGTCCAAAGCCGACGACAATTGTAAATATCTGCAAATAAAAGAAAATACATTGTCATCAAAAGTCTGAATCTAAGCGGATCAAATTTTAA
>VYYJ01001870.1:0-26083 GCA_021029165.1 Cyphoderus albinus
GGCACACAAAAATCAATATTCGTGTCCCAGGATAAATTAGCAGTGGTGGCGAAACATTTTTTTGTCCACTGGAGACTCTCCAGTAAGCAGTGTGATGACTGGAAATGGATATTTTTTTTAGAAAAAAAGGAAAGAAAAAAGAACGAGAGTGCCTAATTCACTAAGCGGCTCCTGGAGCTCCAGCTCCAGCTACTACGCTTCTCCTGGCGCTTTTCTCCTAGTTAGAGAATTTGACAAAGCTTTTTCCAGTATATTTTTTAGGTGGTGAAAAGTTTTGGCACGAAATACCTCTATCGAGTTCATTTAATGGGATTACTACTTAAGCTTTCACTTTTCAATGTAGCCGAATCGACTAAGCCGCATGTTGCTACTACGAACGTAGGTAGACTACGTATTAAAATAAAATGAAAATAAAAGTGGTGCGGGGTTGGGTCTGGTGATAGTCATGGACTTGGCCACATTAGGCGAGCTTCACTTCCACCTTCTACATACTACCAGAAACAATATTGCATTGCACTGCATTATTGGATTGGTGGGGAAAGGAGGAATAAAATGAGTGAAACTCCTTTTCCACAAGTCCATTTCGCAATCGCAATCGGAACGTAAACCTAACCAGGAGAGAGGAGGAATCCTCACTTTTTGTGGTTTTCGGTTTTTGGCTTTTCCTTATGTACACTAACTAACAAACCATTCCAAAGAGTTTTTCATTCAATGAGATTTTCAAAAATAGGGACGTGGTCGTCTGATTTGGTTTGGTGCAGAAAAGAAAGAGACTACTGCTTGCTGAAAAACGTTTGCCATGTTGCGGTGTCGAGTTTAGGTTTTATTAGGGGAATTTCCACCAGAGACATTCAATAATCCAGACAAGAGAAGAGCAGAGAAAGCAGCGTCTGTTCAGCTGGAGTGGAATAATGGCGAAAATGAAATAAAATGAAATAAAAATACCTCGTCGTCATCTTCCCAAACTCGACGGTGAAATCTCGCGCAGTGATTTCATCAGTAGTGTTTAATAATATTAGATGAGAAGAGCGAAATGAAAATGGGACGTCTCCACTACTACCACATCGCGCCACAGTGCCACCACTCGATCCACTCGATTCATTTTCATCTTTTCCAAAATAAAGTCACTCTCAACTCAACAGACTCAACTCGCTTAGTTAACCACGAAAGCTTATAAAGGAAGATAATATTTCCCTCCATTGGTAGAATTTCGTTTGCTTTGATGGTGATGATCAACATCATCCAGAATTCCAAATCATCATCATCATCATGATTTGATAATTTTGAAAACTCATAAAAGCCTCGTATCCCATCCTACTTTACAATTAAAGATAAAAGAGAAAATCAGTCGCAGTTCTTTTCTTTAATTATCGCACACAATCATCAACATCAATATTTTCATGGATTTCTGGATCACAAAACAAAATCTGAAATCCGAAATTATCAGGCTTTTCAACATTAGGTAAAAACAAAAAAAAATCAACTCAATTCAAGAGGATGTTGTTGAGGAAGAACAAAAAAATCCTGGAAAATGATAACGTTTTGTTGACTGGTAAATAAACAACGACCCCAATAATTGTGTCTCTAATTTAGCCAGCAGTAATAAAGTAAGTGAAGAGCAGAGTTCCCTTGTAAATTGTTAGTTATTTGGCAATAACACAGGAGGAGGAGAATGTGGAAGTCTGCACAAAACTGCCAATTAGGACCGGGTGACCCCACAATGAAAATGAAATCAAATTGAGAGTCGCACGGGAAAACAGATACATAATGTGCACATATCTACACAAACCTGCATCTAGCAGTTCCAAGCCAAAAACGATCCCTGGCGAATGCCAATTAACAGTGCCTTTGCAACCACCATCATCATGATCATGAGCATGCAAGCACTACAATTACCAATCTACGATGATAGTATCTAACAATTTAATGAATGAATGCAATGTAATGTAGGTGAACCTTGGAAATTACAGAGGTATGTTGCAAATTAGCCAAGTCATCTGTGTTACCATTACATAGTCAAATACGGGTTATGTTCCTATCATGCACCGTAACGTAATCAACTCTCTCTACTCTCCTTAATTATCTTTACTCAGGGACGATGGGAAGCCCACCGAGTGAGACGAATCAAGCGAAAAAGCAAAAGTGGAGATAGGTACCTACTACTTACTAGTAGTAAAAAACCAAAATCCGTCCTACTGAAAAAAATATTGTGCCACCTTCCAATAAATAACATGACGTTTTTCCACTTTCTATTTACTTCCACCCTCTTGCATTCTTCTGGGATTTTGCACAGGGTAGAAAATATAGCATAACTTCACCATTTATTCACTCACTCATGGCTCACTCAATCCTCATGATCATCACGGACACAAAATATAACTTTTCGGTTTTTCCAGTTCTTAAAAAAAAAGATAGACTACGTGAAACTCCACAAGGAGAAAGTTGAGAAGAAAACCCAGAAGAAAAAGAAGAAAGCCGCAAAACCGTTGCAACTTTTCCCTCGCCTTTCCCATCCTCTTTCTCTCTGGTGGTGTGCAGCTTCTTAAAAGACACTTTTTCTTCCTCTTCTTCTTTCTCCACTTTCTTTTACTCTACCCCTTTCACTTTTCTTTCTTCAACTGTTTAACCCGACTTCCTTTCCTTTTCCTTCAAAAAGTTACTTTCTTTTTACACACTCAGTCACACCCAATAGGAAAAAACGGAAGTTGTAGTGGCGGAACGCTGGTCGAGTTTATTATTATTATTATCAAGTTCAGATTTCTTCATCTTTTGCTTATCCCCTGTCCCTCTCTACTCTATTCATTTCAACTCGAAACGCAACACTTTTCACTCATTCTCATTCCATTTTCATTCTAAAGATAGAATTATGTTTTATATGTAAAGCCACGTCATCCTGAAATGTATTCAGTCAGGAGCAGAGCAGCAGTAGCGTGAAGCATTGTCATTATTGTATTGTAAGTAATCGTTGCAGAGGAAGACCTCCATATTTTTTTCAATACTCACTACCTTTTAAACTTTACAAAGTGAAGAAACATTGTTATTATTATTATTTCTAAAATGAATACTTTTTGGATGAATGAAAAGCCCATAATAGTAAAAGTTTCATTGTAAGAAAAGGACGTACTTTCTCCTTACCTCCGCCACAGCCACCACTTTTCATATAAATCGCGGCAGACAGGCGGAGGCAATTGAATGGAGGAGTTATTCTAACTCGAAGATGAAAGAAAGAAACAGCTGCATCTGCTCAGCATCGGACGTGCCATCGAATTGAATGGACTCGACCTCGAATTCATTTTATTTCAATTCACTTCATTCATTTCTCATTCTCGAAAGAAACATTGTTATTATTATTATTTCTAAAATGAATACTTTTTGGATGAATGAAAAGCCCATAATAGTAAAAGTTTCATTGTAAGAAAAGGACGTACTTTCTTCTTACCTCCGCCACCGCCACCACTTTTCATATAAATCGCGGCAGACAGGCGGAGGCAATTGAATGCAGAAATGAGAAAATGGAGGAGTTATTTTAACTCGAAGATGAAAGAAAAAAACAGCTGCATCTGCTCAGCATCGGACGTGCCATCGAATTGAATGGACTCGACCTCGAATTCATTTTATTTCAATTCACTTCATTCATTTCTCATTCTCGTTGAGAGCACACAGAGAAGACGAAAAGCCTCAAGTAATTCCTTAAATGAGAACCGTCTGCGGTGGCGCGGCGGCGGCTGCTGGGGACGGAATGGGAATAGGACCTTACTATTATTATTATTATTATTATTACTGCTATCGTTATTATTAAGAAAGTGTTCTATTTTACAACTAACTTATTAATAGATTCATTTTCAAACAGCATTTAGATTTTAGCATTAGCATTAGATAACCTTCGGCATCTCATTAGGTAATAGGTAAAAAAATAAAATCAAGCACTTATACCTAACTTTCACTTTCACTTTCACCAACTTTCTCGCCCTTTTTCCTTTCTTCCTTCCGCCATATTCTCCTTTCACTAAATATTAAATAAGTTGATTACGTTACGTTGTGTTAAATAACTCCATCCTTACGTATGTATACCCTATTAAAAATCTATGGTCAGAAGCTGGAAACAAAAAGCTTTCTAAAAATAAAAGAAATCTTTTTCTCACTTTTACTTTGCTTACCTAACGCTTCATTCATTTACTTTTTTTTTCTCACATAATACCTAATTGTTATTTCACAGATAGATGTGCTCTAGGCTCCCTTGCTTCATGCAATCCTCCCACACAACCCACTAGCCTTAATTAATTTAATTAACTGATTGCAATGAGCTTCCATTCAGCTCAAACTTTTTTCTTTCCTCTCTCCACGTCATCAGCATTAAACACGTAGAAACAAACTCGCTGCATCAATACTATAATTAGCTGCATTCGTTTCCTTTAACCTTCTGAAACTGCCATTTTGCCTGAAAATAAACACGAATCTATTTTTACAATTGCCGTTCTACCCACAACCGTGACGACTTCTGCCTTGAATACATGTGTCCATAAACAGCTCATTCCAGTCCAGTTGATACGCAAAAACATCATAAAATATGAATTAAACCTGTTCCGTTCAAGTCTAACCTCGTCTGTTTCCATTTACTTTTTTCATTATTTCTGTGTCTGGACCGGACACGCCGAAATATCATATTATATCAACATTGCATAACCAATAACCATTCGCGGCATGCACACATTCTCGGCGCATACGTGATATTATGATAATGTGCAGTACTACTGCTGTGCTGCTAAATTCTGTTTCGTTTTGTTTGTAGATATGTACACGCACAAGAAAAATGTCAAGGTTCTATTAATATTAATATTTACTGCGTAGAGGATGATCCACAAACAGATTTCGTGTGTCCAGTCTTTACCACCACTGCACTTACAAGTTCAGTTAATATTTCCGACAAAAACGACCGAGACGAATGGAGAACGGGATTTTTTGTCCGCTCAATACACACCCTATGGAGAATGTATTTCTATTATTGCGTTTATCTGTCTGTCGCTATGTCTGTCTGTCTGTCTGAGGCAAAAAGCCAAAGCCAAGCTAATAAAGCGTGACAGACCAACCACGGTTACGAGAGTAGGTAGATAGTAGATGGCAACATTTTATGTATAACTACCAGTATCAAGTATCAAGCATTAATGTACGACGACTTTGTCTTGTGTGAATAACATTTTCTACACACGTCCGTCTCAACGACCGACCGTCAAGAGGGCACAGAATAATTATAAGGAGTTGCATAGGATGGAAAGGAATAAAGTGAAATAACGAGGAGAGCGGAGCGAGTGGCTGCTTGCTGCGGCCGCATGGGTGACATGACAGCAGATGCAGTGTCACAGTCACAGGCGCAATTCTCTTGCCCACAATACCCGATTGCAGGAGAGGAGGAAAAGGAACTTTGTTGGAAGTCGAAGGACTTGAGTGGAGTCGAGTTGGGTAAAAACAAAAAGTTGAGCCATTCATTCCATTCCATTTGAGGAAAGAGTTCCATTTATGGAATACGGCCCTTTTTCTTTTCTTTCCTCCTCCGCCGTTTTCTGCTTTGTTGATGCCACCGCTTCCTTCTGCTACCACCGCAGCTCCGCCACTCAAATGATTTATCGCCCACCGCTGCTCAACTCAGCTCAACATCGCTGGTTTTTCCATCTCTCTCTGAGAAATGAACAAAACCCGGACGTGAAAGAACAAGAAGCAAATGGGAAAAGCAAAGCGAATGAGAGTTTTCTCCTCTTACTAACTAAGAAAAGCAAAGTAAAAGTTGGGAGAAAGAGAAACCGCATTGCAAAAGCCCAGTCATGGCACGGCATGGCTACGTGGACATACATGAGTAACTCTCTGCTTTGCTCTGCTAAAATGTATCATTTTCCTTATAATCAAAAGAAGGCGGTTAAAAGACACGGTTAAAAAGAAAATGCTTTTAAGCTTTCATCCTTCCTTTTTCCTTTTTGCAAAAAGAAAGAAAAAAGAGTCGCTTCTGCTATACTACATACTTACATGCTCTTAATGAATTCGATAACAACTTTTCCGTTTTTGCATTTTTTACTCTTTCATTGCTAGATAGATACATGTATTTTTTGGAAGCAACTGAGCCTCACTCAACTATGTACATAACGTATCTTCTTTGACAAGCGAAAAAGAAATTCTCATTCCTTCCATTCGTTTTCCTCTTTAAAATCTCTTTTAATAGATTAATATGCATATTCATATAAACTTTCTCCTTGCTTTCTCCCTTATTTCTTCTTGGCTTACTTGAGAGTGAGTGGAAGTGGAACGTGGCATACATTCACATTCCATCGCATTGCATTACATTACATTATTGCGCCAGTCACTTTATTGCTTTTTCCTGGGTGACTAAAGCGGAGGTGGAGGTAGTGGAGGTGGATGTGGAGGATTGTTCAGAACGAAGAAGGCTCGAAAACTCTAGTAAGAAAAAAGGCTGCAGCTCCGGCTCCATGGAAGGAATGAGAAGTGAGAAGTCAAGAGAAAAAAGAAAGTCAGCGAACCAACAAATAAAATGAAAAGGAGAACAAGGAAAACACTCCTTTTTCACATGGAGCAAGAAGCCAGCAGAAGAAAGGAAGCCAAGTAATAAATCTATCGAAGCCAACCGATGTTTGGTGTGGCATCACCATCACCACCACCACCGTCACTATAATACTCCACTATTGCCATTGCCACCAGCCGTGTTCCAGTTCTACTCTACTTTGCTCTAAAACTCTTATTTTTCTGCAAAGTACGTGGAAGGAAGGCCATTTTTTCCAGAAGGAAAACAAAAAACCTTCTTTTGATCAATTTCACTTTACTTTCCCTTTTCTTTTTACTCCCATTTTTTTCTCTCCATTTTTGCCTTCCTTACACTTCCTTTTCTTCTGCAGCCTTTTTCAAACTACACGCATGTAATGCACAGCACACAAACACATATCCTCCAGCAACGCAGAAATTTTCCGTTCCATCGTCTTTTTCGTTTCGCTCTCCTTACCCATCGCACAGGAAGAAAAAATTGTGCAGAAATAAAAGTTTTTAAAATAGCAATTCCAGCCAATGTACGTATGCCGTGTAGCAGTGGGTTGCAAAAAATTATAACCCAAGATCACTATCGCCATCATGATCATGATCATCATCACCCGGCCGATATCACGTACGATCTTTATCTAGCTTCCGGATCCGCTTTTTATTATTCGCCAGGATCGGCGAATTTGTATTTAGGAAAAGTAGAGCGAGCGAAGCTCGAAAAGAGTAGAAAGTAAGGCGGCAGTTTACTTCACGCCAGAGGAAAGTAGGAGAAAGTAAAAGAAACCAACTAGTCGAATAGAACAAGGAACAAGCGGAAAGTTTTTTCTTTCTTCTTTTTGAGCCGAGCCAAGATTGATGAGTTGACTCAATAATGATCACAGGGAAAAGAGATTAGCTCATTCATTCATTACCCAGTATATACCACCCGAAATGCGTAAAAAGAAGAAAAGCAGAAGCGAGAAAACACTTCTTCAGAAAAAAGCCAAACAGTGTTGTTCTTGTTATTTTTTTGCAAGAGAAGAAACGATGAAGGAAAGTGACAGGGAACAAGAAGAGAAAGTCCGAAAAAACTGTGGAGCCAACTTAGAGAGTTTAACTTAACTTGAGTCTAGTGGAGTCGAGTTTGAGCGAATAAAAAAATAAAAGTTGATCGTGTGATGTGTGAGCACAATAGTTACGGCGCGGCGGAAGAATCGCTACATTTATTGGCTCTGGCATGACATGCACACAGCAGCAAAAAAGTGGACCTTTGCATGCAGCAGCAGCTGGAAATGTTATGTTACATTACATTACTTGATGATCAAAGATCCCCGAAGCAGCTTCTATTTAACAAATGACTCTCGCTTTATAGTAGGCAGTAGCAGGCATGTGCCTTTCTTTTCTTCGAGGGAAAATAGGAGAAAATCCAATTACCGGAGAAATTTGCTCCATTTACAACATTTCCTTATTTACTAATAGCCTTTGCTACATGCTACATTACATCACTCCTGCTTTTTTAACCGGATTCCCTTTTCCTTCCACTTTTCATGTTTTCATCTTACGTTACGTTTCTTACAAGATAAATCTTCATCAGGGGTGAGCCAAAGCCAGAGACTAAGTAAGGAGGAGCTCCAAGTCCACTGGATAGAATTTCATGGCATTCGACGTAGTATCGTAGATGGCTTCTTGGCACACAACGCGCACATTCGTCCGTGGCATTATATACACATGTGTGTGCATTAACATGTAAGTAACAATAGCATTAAATGCACTTTCCCAATAGATTGAAATGAATGAATGGAGACGAGACTAGACACACGAGCACTTTCTTTTCTTTCTAATAAGAAATGTCTAATCAAATTGCGCTAAAGGAGAAAATCTCTCTTTCGTTACACTTTTTCTCAACCCATTTTAATTTATTTTCAAACTTTGGAAAAAAACCTCGATTCATTCATTTATATTTTGCACACATGAACATCCTAATCCGTAGTAAGGGACATTTTTACTTTTCGCAGCTGGAGGTGGACGTGGACCGTTATTTTCGGTTAGTGCATATTTCACGTTTAAAATCAAGATTGATCACGAGGCAAGACAGTGGTCAGCAACCTGTCACGTCCATTTTCCTTCTTTACTCTCGCCACTACAATTTCACAAGAAGTGCTTCAAGAAACTCCAGCCTCAGTTCAGAAGATTTTCTACCCAAAGCAATGAAAAAGTGTGGTCTAGTATCTCTATTTCTGTAGGAAATATCATGAATACCAATACCAAAGCAGATAAAAAAGCAACGAGAGAGCTGAAAATATTTAGACTCTTCTCTTAAGATTTTTTCTCTCTCGAGAACTTTTTAACTTTTTATAGAGAAAATAGTACCACACATCGCAACGCAGCTGATGTAAGTACGTTGCTGTTACTGTTACATGGAAGATGAGCGTTCTTTTGAAGATAGGATCCGGTTTGAAATTTTTCCTTTTCATGAGTCATGTGCCGTCCGTGTCCTTTTCTCTGTCTCGCTGAATAATTTACAGTATCCGTATGCACTGCGAGGCCACTCGGAACATAACTCAGCAAAGTGGTGACGACAATCGTTCACATCTTTGTATAAGTAGAAGATTCGAAGGAAATGGGAGCAAAAGAGGTTTCATTTTTTTCCTTCGGCTACTCACTCCAGTCTCTCTCTTACACACATTCTTCTTCCTCTTCCTCCTCTGCAGTGCTTTTGCTTTCACTCGGACTTTCTCTTTTTGGACAAGACAAGATAAAAAGATTTATTTCAGAAAATGAAAGAAAGAAAAGAATCGGAAGAAGAGCATGAAAATATGTTCACTTCTATTTCTCCTACCTTCTACTATTTCCAGTCTTTCTATTACAATTTTCCGAGCGCGCCGAAATATTTTTCTTTTTCTTCTTCTCGAATTCCTCAAAATGCTGCGATAGCATCCGGTCGCTCGGCTGACTCGCTGTATGTACGTACGGAACAATTCCACTTTCATCCCTTTTTCGTTCTGTTTTTCTCCTTTTCATCAAAAATTAGGCACGCACGTACGAATAATAACTGGAAATAGAATGAAATGAAAAGAGGCGCGGAGCTACATAAAAGGAAGACAAAGGTGGATTTGGATGTGGCAGTGGAGGCGCTCGTCCTCACCAGCTAAAAATAATAGATCAGTGTTGCTCCACTCTCAGCAAAGATTACATCCCGCGTCTTTTCCTTTTCTTTCTCCTGGCTACAGTGTCATGTCATGTCTCTTCTCAAGTCGAGTCGAGATTATCAGAGGTATTTAGATAGAAAGACAAAAAGAGAGGAGAAAATTGTTCTCGTTGAAAATAAGGCACGTGCGATTTCAGCCGCGCTTTATTTCTTTCGTTTGTCCTCTGCATCACATCACATTGCATCGTGGAAATAAATGGAAAATGCCAGTGTCAGTGATAATGATTGATGATATGATGTACCGTGCTGAGACCTGGAATGGGAATGGTATGAAGCATCCTTAAGAGACTGCAGCAGCATATCAAACGCTCGATGACAAGCGACAAAGATAGATGCATGTATCTTATTAGAAGAGGGGAAGCAGAATCAAAAAGAAACGAAAGAAAAATCACAAGGAATGAAGACAGCAGAGGAAATCTTTTCTATATTGTCGATACAGATTGATGATTGGAAATCCCAGCGGGACACCAAAAAGACAAGACAACAATTGAACACTGAACTTATAGTAAGTAAATACGCTGCATTGCATCAAGACCAAGACACAGCATTATTATCATTTACCACTAACTTGCCAAACGAGAAAAAAAGTAAGAAGAAATAGAACTTTCCTTTTCACTCGCTTTCACCATAGTTGTTATCCGGGAGTAATAGTATCTCATTTTCACTTCATTTTCATCGTTCTTGATAAGTATGTAAGTACTGTAATGTAATATGATAAAGTGTGCTTCAAAAATACGGACAGGGACAAGAGCAAGACAAAAGGTCTCAGCTCAGAAGATTTTTTTTTTACAAAAATGTCCGCAATATCCCCTGCACCTTTTGAAATCCGGAAATAGTCTAATATGGCATGGTCACTTGAGTCGATTTTTTCCGCTTCACTTGAACATTTGAGTTGAGATGAGTTGAGTTGAAGCTATTGCCTGACTCGAATTTTTTAATGGGCACACTGAAAAATATATGTATGTACATGGTCGACCGGTTTGGTCGGACGAACCTCGAACGAAAGATGAAGTGAACGTGAGTGCGGTTGTCACAAGACTGTTTCTCCCTTTCCTCAACTCATCTCGGGAAAATGTTGTCATGATGTGGTGAACGTGCAATGGATGTGGATATTCTAGGATGGAAGGAAGAAAATCATTTGCTCGAGTTGCCTGATTGATTGGCTGCGATTGGACTGAACTGGACCGGAGTGTAGTATAGCATAGCAAAAAGAAGTGGAAGTGGACTGAAAATGAAACTGAGCTAGCAACTAACCTCCACACAAGACAACAAATACAGTAAGCTGTAAAAATATATTTTATAAGGATCAACGAGAAACGGAAAGTTGAATCTGTCGGAGGAAAGAAAAAGTCCCACGTGAAATGAACTTCTGCGTGTGTGTGCTAAGTGGCCAGCTAAAAATGCGACACGCATGGAATACATCATCGTCGTCGAGTGAGTTCAAGAAGACAGGGGAGTCAGACTAAACCATTTTGTGTCCTGTGTGTGCGACTTTCGTCCATCTCGCACAGATCACATGCTGCTATCCTTTTTTCTTCAGGAAGAAAATCTCTCCTTTGCTTTCTTTTCCTTGGATGTTCTAGCTTAGTACAATGTACATAAACAAGAATTCTCGAGGGTATCGTCAAAACGCATGTGGTTCGCTTCCTCAACTTCAAACTCGAAGCCAAAAGAAAGAAAAAAGGAGCTACTACTCCGCTCCGCTGTGTGGCCCCATAATCATCAACATCATGAGCATGATCATTTATTCTCTTTTAAAAATATCCGTCTCTCCTCGGCGTCCGCATTTTTGTAAAAAAGCCACACTTTTCCCTTTTCCCAGAATTCCCACTGCACTGCATCATTCCAGTAAATCCACTCGCATCCTCATGATTTTTATCCAGCAGACTTAAAAAATGCATCACACACACAACATCAGAGAAGGCCATTTTCTCGAGAGAAGAAGAAAGGGGGGAACTGATGAAAAAGAAAAAAAGGGATCTGCTCCACAAGCTTTGGAATGGAATAATGAATCGAGCTGACAATTTGCCAAAAACAGAATTCTCTCTCTCGAGTCACGCTACCTTATTTAAATGATGAACAAAATGAAGGCAGTGAGAAAAAGGGTCAGACAAATATCAGCCTCTCAAAAGTGTCCCTAATTCCATCCACCTTGGCTTGTGTGTCCCCGAAATCATCTCGTCGTTATTATTGACAACAGTCACATCAATGACTTGGAACAGGCAGAAAAAGAGAAAACCCAGAAGCTTGGAAACACCCAAGATCTAAGGATGCAAGAGGCAAGAGAGCAAACAAAGAAATGCTGTTCGCTCTTCCTTCTACTAAATACGTTACGTTACACGACACGACGTTATGTAGTACGGTGGTACGATTTCAGTCGTACAAGTACACATTGTGGAAATTAACCGGAAGGCATTTCCAACTTTTTGTCACACTACTCTTGCTTTCTTCACTTTCTTCCGCACCTTCCTTTTACTTATCATGATCATGATCATGAGAGCACTGCTATCACAGACAACGAAATGCGATCTCAGTCTACGTACGTGGGATCATGAAAAGTGGCGAGTGTGTGCTTATGTAGGTGGAGGCAATGATCTCTTTTCCCGTGTAATGTACATACGTACATCTACTAAATGATCAGAAAGGATCACCTTCATCACTTTTGCTTCATCTCATTCTCATCGCTTCCTCAACCTCTGCCTGCTTCCAGCTACACACAAGACTGCTATCAGTGACGTGAATGAGTGCAGAATTTTAGAGACAGGAAGAAGGAAAGAAAGAGGAGATGTGTGTTAGAGAGAAGAAAGATTCTTTTTGATAACAAATATTTGTTCACTTGTGACTTGTACTTGGACTTGTTCTACTTTATGTGAACATGAGTTGAGTTGAGTTAAGTGAGACACGAACCTCTTTTCCTTTTCTTGCTACTTCGTTTCTATTTTACTTTACTTTAGTTCACTTTACAAGAGGAGACGATCTCGACGAAGATGATGATGATCACAATGACTATCGCGATTACGATGTTCTGTTCTGCTCACGACGGCTAAAATGTAGGTTGTAGGCTGGTGGAAAAATCTTCCGAGTCATTGACATCGTTTCTCCCCGTTTAGTTTACTTCTCCACTCGTTTTCAAAATTAAATGTTGTGAAACAAACCAAAAGTGATGGTGACGATGATAAGGATGAAAAAGGTCTTCTTTTTCACTCGAGGATTTCCATCTGATGAGATGACACACGTAATACAGGTATAAAAAGTGGCTTCACTTCAAATACAGACACAAAGACAAGCGAAGTGTGTCAAGTGAGGCTGAGTCTGAGTGAGAATGCGAATCGGATAGGAGAAAGGACAATGAACTTTCTCTCTCCACTTTTCTCTCCTGAACAAAGAAGAGCCCTGGTAAATATCATTTTTCAGGACTTAAGGACTTGCTTGCACAAAAAGATCCAGGTTAATCAGTTCTAACCCCAAAAAACCACATAAAAGCTTAAAAAAGAGAGAAAGTGGAGAAATGGGAATTGTAATTCCAGGTTAGGTTAAGTGAAGCGTCATCACGGGAAGCCAAATTTTATTTCATTTCATTTCGGTCGAGAACTGGGCTGACCTACAATCTTTTCTTCACATCAAAGTGAAAGCGATGAAATGAAGCACTTCCGTTTTTCCGACTTGTCTTACTCTCACCGAAAACCTATTAAATTCCTTCCTAATTGTTTCTCGTTCTACAACCATACAGATAATTGCAATCCTAGAAATGCTTTCGCTAACACAATATTTTCGTGCATTACAAATGTCTTTTACCTAACTTTGTGAAAATTGAAGCGAAAGTCTAGCAAAAATAATTTTGATGCTAATTTTGTTCTGCGTTCATCTTTCACTCACTCAATGAATACCGTTCAAAACAAACAAACAACCGAGGAGATAAAGATAAAAATACAATCTCCACAAAACAGGAATTGAAGCGGATAACTTGTTTCTTTTTTTGAGAACGCAAAGTAAAAACAAGAAAGATAAAATAAAATAAAAATTCATGGGTACAAAATGTAAACATTTTGTTTCCGGTGTGGTTGACCAAAAAGTAAAAAAGCATGAGAATGAGATAAGCTTTCCCTCTTTTACAAGCAGTTTTTTGTATGGTAAGCAGTAGAAGAAAGTTGCTTTTCTCTAGGCGGAAGAAGAGAAAATTGACTGTTATTATTCGTAATTAGAATGGATGTCTCGAGTAAATCTCTGTAGTCGTCTTATCTCGCATTTTGCTACTCAACTTTTTTTCTTTTCTTTTCTCTCTCCAGACCATTTCCTTCTTATTGCACCTCATTTACACCTAAACCTTTGCTCTACGCTTTTGGTGGTTGAACAGAGGAACAAAGCAGAGCACAGATGTGGCGTGGCCAAAATAAAAGTATTAAGAGAAAGGTGGAAGCGGAAATAACGGAGTGACCAGAGAGCAATGGAGTAGCAAGTAGCACCAGTTCATTGTCATCCGTCGAATCCATCCCCTTCTCACATGCGGCAGCAGTTAGCTACACATTTTTATCCAGTAGTAGCAAAACGAACGAGACGACAACTGCAATTTCTTTTATTTCAACTTGCTTTCTCTCACTCAGAAAAAAATCAAGTCAATAAAATAACACGCGAAACTTCAGCCCGTCATCATCATCATCCGGCTCATCGCGTAATCCTTTTTTACCATGGTGTGGTAAACGCCGTAGTGGAGCAGAGGAGAGGCGAAAGTAAAGTAAGTCAGGTCCCTTGACACTAACCAGTGAAAAGCAGAGAAAAGGCTTTGCCCGGTATGCTTTGCTCTGCAATAAACGTGTATGTGGATCTGAATGCGGATGCTCACCAAGGGACAGGACAATCTAACATCAACACACTCACGCCAGATATTATCGTCATCGTCATCGTACCATAAATAGAACAGGACAGCGAACACATCACTTTTCTCCGCGCCCAAAATTTATATAACGCAGGTCGAACCCGAGTCACATAAAACTCTCTAAGAGGAAAAAAGACAACAACCAGAGAGAGTTCGTATGTACGTTTTTGCAATTTTAATTTTCCATTACTGCTCCAACTCGTACGAAAACAATATAAAAAAGTTGTGTCTCCCCCTTTTCTCTTAGTCATGTAAGTACGTACATACAATATTCGGAGAAAATGAAAATCCAGAAATGTCTCTCACTTTACTTTACTTTACTCGCTCAGCCAGTTTTTTGCTTCATTCACGGTAATAAAAACGGAAATAAATATTTTTTTCGAATTTCATTTTTTCAAGTGCTTCTCCTTTCTGTTCCTTTGATTTTTTCCATCGTCATCACGAAACCTACCATTACTACTTTTTCTTTTCATTCTTCCAAGGAGAATGTCGAGTCGAGTCTATTTGATTCTATTTGCCGAGTCTTCTCTAACAGGTGAAAGCACGACCGCGATCTAGGAAACCTTTCCACTGCAGTGCAATGTCAAACCGGCAAAATTTCCACTTTCCCTCAACAAGACAGGAATCCCGATATTTATTTATGTAATGTATGTATGTCTCCACTGCTACTCCTACCTCGTTCCCCATCCACATCCAGGTTTTTTTCATTTTTTCTCCCTGCTTCTTCCTCACGAAAAATAAAATCAACCGATGGAATCGTGGCAGCAGTCGCAGCAGTCAGAGTCACAGCTACAGCAGTTCGCCAGATATTATTATTACCATTATCAGAGCAGATCTCGTCAATCCTCTCTTTAACCATGAAAATCTTTTGTTTCGCGTATGTACATACTTACACCTTTTAGATATTGTCACTGATGCTGATGCTACTACCGTTATGCCAATGCCAAACAGCCATAGCATAGCACATACTACATTTGGTAGGAGAAAATGGCGAATCGATGGTAATTTCCAGTCTCGTTTACCATAACATTTCGGGAACATCACACACACACGACTCGAAAAAATATTTATTTATATTTCTGGTCTGTTGCTGCCCTAACTCCTAAAGGTAGCTACGTAAGACGAAAAACAAGGAAAGTAAAAAAAATCACTTTTTCCCTCTCGACTCCGGGAATCCGGACAACGACACAAAACGAGACAGGTAAAAAGGTAGATAATACAAATGGATGTGTTGTGCTTTTTGCTGCTGGTTGGTTTGGTGCATCATTACCATCGTGGAGCACGAATAAATAGGAATCCTATACCCGGGGACTAATGCACACACCGAGAAAAAAAGACGACAAGACGGAAAACAAGATAAAATAGGGGAGAATCGATTGACAGGTTGCTTCTTCTGAGTGAACTACCTTGTGTGCTCCATAACATAAACCTTTGTAGGCGAAAGGCAAAATATTGTTTTCTCTTCCCTTCCCGATTCTAATAATAATAAAAGAGGAAGAAAAACAACCAAAACCGACAAGGGCACGGGACAGGGAGAGAAAAAGCTCCGACTTTCCCTTTCTCTTCTTGCGCTCGTAAATAAAAACTAATATTCTGCTACTTTCCCTTTCACTCTCTTTTGTCCCTTCTTCGTTTGATCTTCTTAAAAAGAAAATGCATAATAAAAATAAAAATACAAAAATACTAAAAGAAAAAAGAATGGAGCACGGGTGGAACAGAGTAGTTTTTCCTATTTTACCTTTTACTTTACTTTTCGTCGCTGAATGAATGAAGCACGCTCAAATAAATAAACCTAAGAGAATCAGAATCCATGATTATGTAACAAGATCTGAGTCTGAGCTTGAATCTTCTGTGTGCTTTATTTTTTCCAGTGCAATACTACTGCGTAACATACCATTTTTCCCGAAACGCATGATGATAATGATCATGTTATAAAAGAAGAATACGAAGAAAACAGACAAACAAATAAAGAGTCGACATCAAAGATAAACTAATGTTCCTTAGTAAGACTTTTTCATTGGATCCTCCTGATTTCTGTCTCAGTCCCATGCTCATTGAAATCAAATAAAACACGCAGAGACAGAGACAACAATAACATCAAAAGAGAAAAATGCAAGATGAGACCTTCAATTTCGTTCAAACACAACAGGAACAAAATATTTTTTCCGGATAACAAAAGTAGAATGAAAGAATAGCAAAGCAAATAGAAAATCAAGTTCGTCCTTGCTTGTCTTGGATTGCATCGATCATGATGATCAACATTTTTATTTTATTAGGGATTTTTTTCTTAGTTTTGTTAACTATGCTCTGCTGTGTGTCCACGTAAATACGTAAACTTAAGGACGACCTCCGTGCTAACGTTGTATTAATTTAAGAGATTGGAAATATTTTGCAAGCAAAGCAATGGCAATTATAAACTGTGATATGATATCAAGTGACATGACATCATGACATGACATGAGGAAATCAGGAAACGTCCTGATTTAATTAACTGATCCAAATCCAGTCACTATTTGATTTCCTTATGCGCTTGAATAATATACTGAATGCATAGACATCCATCCTTTCCTTTTACTCCTGTCCTGTCAATTTTCCCTGGTTTGCTTTGACTCCCCCCAAAAAATAGATGTTTCCATTTTCCAGCAATTTGATTTAATTTTATTCTACCCATTTACCTATTCACTTACTTCTCACTTTCTCTCGCCACTATCACCACCACCTACCACCAGCGACGCGCCATGTGTTCACACACTCTACTCAACTCCCAAAACAGCCCATCCAAATAAGCAACAATGTGAATGTGAGTGAACATGAAGAAACCGAAACCTACTTACATAAAACAGCTTTTTCCCCTCGTTTACATTTCGTTTTACCGACGCGATATTATGCTACTGTGAGGATTTGTGCTTGCTCTTGCTGCTAATGAAATGCTGTCAGTCAGTCAGCGAGTCAGCCTTGATCTGGTTGTTGTTGCCGTGCAAAGCACACATTCACATGCAGAGACAAGTGAACAAGCGAACAAGACAACTTTTCATTTTCTTTCACTTCCTCCTTTCCGCAGCTTGGCTCAAATCCGAAATCCAAATCTTCGCTCTTCTCATCTGCCTCCAGACTCCGACAGACATCAAAGGCATATTGCATTTTATTTCACTTTCTATTTTCACCTTGTTTTGTAATAGTCGTGGCATGACTCAGCTCTTGTTGTGTATTAGTAGTAGAGAATGGTAGCGAAAGAGGCGAAACAATCCCCGAGAGAGAGTTTAATGTTGGCGAAGCAGTAGCACCAACCGCCACCAGAAGAGAAAGGAAAGAGAAAGTCGTTGGCATATAAGAAGACGCCTGCCAATCATAATTTCATCAAGCCTTGCCCTGCTTCTTTCTCCTTAAATACAATCAAATCATCGTCATCTTCCTCCTGACTTTCACCAGGATGACTACACAATGCTTTCACAGAGTTTTATTATTTTTTGGCACACCAATCTTTTCCACTGAAATCTCCGCTCACTCACATTTTCAATTGTCTTCCTTGTCCCATCTCCCATTTTCTTTGGCTTCGCCTCTTCTCCTCTAGAGAAAATCCAAGGCTCTTTCAATTCAACAGAAAATTTATATTGAATTCGTTTCGTTTTCCTGGATTTTCCTAAATTTATGGCAAGACGTTATAACATCCACGGAGGAACAGTGAATGTTGATCATGACTTGACATGACATGACACGATGATCATGATGACAGTTTAATATGAATCAAAATGAACGACAGTTTTTTCCCTGTTGCCTTGATTTGATCCATCCATCCAATCCAAATCCAACATCCACTATCGTCTCATCATCATTGTCGACAACGGCGAAATATGAAAGCAATAGCAATATTTATTATGAGAAAGCTCACAAAGATTTTCATTTTCATCCCCAAAATTCTACCAATCTCCATCTTTTCATATTTTTCTATTTTCACTGGAAATATTATGCTTTCTCCATCCATTCATAAATATTTATTATGAGAAAGCTCACAAAGATTTTCATTTTCATCCCCAAAATTCTACCAATCTCCATCTTTTCATATTTTTCTATTTTCACTGGAAATATTATGCTTTCTTCATCCATCCACCCAATCCCACTTCATCCCTCTTCAATCTCCCACGAAAAGAAAAATACGCAAAGCACAGTACTCTGAATTTGATTTACTTTTTCATGAATACACCAAATTTTGTCATAATATCATAATCATTATTATTACTGTTATGTCATGTTATGACTCTACCATCATTCTGGCTCTGGATAGAAGAAAAAAGTCAACATTCAACTCAATGACCTTTTTCTTTTCTTCCGTCTCCAAAAATACAAACATTTTTGCAAACCGCCAAAAACTAACTGCTGCAATATTAATATTAATAAAAAAGCCCATTAGCTTTTTCCTGCCATGTTTAGCCCCAGCCTACAAAACCCAACAAGATTCCTTTCGAAAAGAATTGTAACGACTTGGCCAATGTTATTTTTCCAGCCATAAACATAAACAACGTCACTTTTTATACTTTCATTTCATTCTTGTGCACCACCAACAGCACCACCACCTTTTTTCCTTCCTTCTTGCACATTGTTTCGAAAGTTGACTTTCCCGTGAAATTCTCCCTTGCCTGCTTTTCTCCACAGAGAAAGGCCTGCACAGAGAAAGCAACTTTCATCTTATCTTACATCATGTACGGACAGAGATTCCTTTTAAAAGGAATTTTTTGTGTCAACTGTTTCAAAATATTGGATACAACAGTTTGCGTTCTTGAGCTTTAGTTTAGCTTAACCTGGGCAAAATGGAGATTGAGAAGTTTTTGGAATGGAGTAAGAGTTTGTATGTACATGACCACGAAACACCTCTCGTGACACTATCAGCGTCATCATCCACAAAAAAGTTGGTCAATAACGAAAACTTTAACTCGGTGGCTAGAAGAAGAAACACATTGAGCCCAACTTTTGCCCAGACTTTCACCAAAGAAGAATGTTTAATTTAAAGGTGCTTGCTGCTGGTGCTGTTTCTTTCTTCTGTCTTTGCAGTCAGTTCTCTTGCTCCCTCTGAAAGTGAACCATTATTCTCCTCACTTTCACTTTCTTCTTTTACTTCGCTCGCTCTCTCTCTCCCTGCCAGATTATTATGCATGCATGCATTTAATACTGTGTTTTAATGTCTCAGTGGAGCGAGGGAAAAAGAGGACAGCGGCAAACAGTTTCACTTTCACGCTCCCGAAACACGGAGCTGTGTAAGGTAGAGGGGAAATGAAATAAGAAAAAACAGCAGCTTCTCTTAAGCCGTGAGGATAAGACGAACGGAGAAAGTTGCATCATCTTCATCATTGTAGCAGGGAGAAAAATGAGACGACTCGCTTTTTTATCATCTTCCATGCATACGACACATACACACACAACAGATACATATGTACATAAAGCAGACTCTCACACGGAGAGAGAAAAAGTTAAGTAAAAGTAAAATTGTCTTTTTATCTTTTTCTCTCCCCTTTCTCTCCTTTGTATTATATTCATTCTTGCATATAAAGTGACAGTGAAAAATAGAACATGCATCTTTCTCTTCTTCTCGCCATTCTTTATTATTATACTCTCCGCAAGAAGATGAAGAAGTGTACAACAAGCAAGAAGCAGCTAACCGCCATCCACCGCGGCCACCGTTACACATTCACATTGCATGACATTACCTTTTGCCAGAGATTCTTTGCCTCACTTTATCAAAGAGGCAGAGTTTGAGGAAAATGTGTTTGAAAATGGTGGTGGTGGTGGAGGATGTGATGTGATGGAGGGAGCGAGTAAAGGAGAGTCGGCGGTTCGCTTGCGTTTTCCTTGCTTCGCTGCTTTCCTCTGCATGAGGAAGATGCTGGTTGCGGATTTATTTTTTGTGTGGTTCGACGAGCAAGTGGTTCTGTCTGTAGCCCCTTTCTATTTATGGATGTATCTAGATACTTACTACTTGTGGCGTGATGATGAAGATGGAGATGAGGATGAGCTGGAGGTGGATGTGGAAATGAAAGTGGAGGATGAGACAAGACGCCAATGGAATTGGAAGACTAGACCAGACCAGACCAGACAGGATAAGTGGAGAGACTCATTCTGTTCCTTGCTTACTTATTTTCCTCTGCTTTTCCATACGTACGTGATAATAAAAAACATATCGAGCTCAAGTTTCTACCCATCCACCCAGTCGCTCTCATTCGTATCACATAAACAGCCCTGGAGCTAAACCACTTTAAAATCTACCTACTCTGCCACATTCTATGATAGATATCACATCTGTTTGTTTCAACTCAACAACTACTAAACTCTGCAAAGAGACGCAACAGCGAGCGAGTTGGTTATCATAATAATAAATAATAATAAAAGAAGGAACAGAGAAAAAAAATATTTGAGACGGAGTCGGACTGCCCCATTTCAATATGTATTAATATTACACGCTGACGCTACCCACTTTTGCATCGCATTTACTCAATAAAGGAGTTTTATGATGACGTGCGATACGAGCAGCAGCGTAAGAAAGCAGGCAAAAAATTGTACCTAAGAAAAAGGTACTACTGCTTTTAACTGCTTCAATGGAATCTCCTTTTTTGCCCCGTCAGCCTCAAACTCTAAGAAAAAACTCAGCTCACGAAAAATACGTTCCAGAGGATTGGCGGCGGAGAAAAGCAATAATGAAATGAAGTGTGTGGCGTCTGTCTTATATTTATGGAGCGAGCGGGAGGTTAGTCTAATACTCGAATAAAAAAAGAAAGCGGCTCACTTTCACTCACTCACTCAGTCAGTCTGACTGAACTGAAGTGAAACGCACCGTTCCTCTCACTTTCACTTGATATGATATGAAAGGATAAGAGAGGATGATGATGGGTAAAATATGATAAGGGCCAGAAAATACACATCTTCAAAATACAACCTAAAAATGGTACACTCGCATAAAATATTATTTATATTAAGAAAAAAGCTGGAAAAAATGAGTTGCAACCTTATCTTACATGCTATGTTGGAAATGCAAAAAAAATTGCTGCGTCTGCAAACGTCCAAGGTTCCAAGTTCCAAGGAACTTTCAAGAAAAGATCGACGGATGGGTAGGGTAAGAAAAATGAGGGACGTTTTATTTTATTTAAAGAATATATTTTATATTCACAATTTTGAAAAATTACATTTTCCTACCCTTTTCCCCAGTTCCATTTTTTCAAGTTTCGATGCGATGCAACAACGCAACTTTGTAATGTAATGTTATGTAGCTCATGGGAAGGATTACTCCGGCCTTCTTATCTCATCATGACATGACATAATATTGATGTAGTGTTATTATTATACTTTATCGTATTACGTGTGCCTGCATGTGTGTGTCTGTACACACTGCTCCACTCCACTCAATAATCAAATGATATTATACGATCAGTTGAACAGCATTTATCATTTTTTTCTCACTTTCTCTTTCGCAAAAAACTTTTCGTTTCGCACGAGTTTATAGCCACCATATGCAAATGTAATTTCCATCTCCAATAATCCACTGCATATTTCAAAATACATAATGTACCTATTACATGAACTGAACTGAAATGGTCTTCAATTGTTGAGCTCAAGCTCAAGAAAAATGGAAATAATTTATGGCAATAACTGTGTTCATATTTTCAGAAAAACTGAAATGAGACGGAATTGACAGGGAAAGAAAGAGGAGATAATAAATACTTAACCCAACTTCCAACTCTGTGAAAACTGACAATGTAAATATTTTAAACTCCTTCACGTCATATGGTGTTGCTGTTGCTGCGTTCTTTCATGCTTCACTTTTATTTGCAAGCAAAAAGGTAAATAAATAAGTGGCTTCATTCAATAATGCAAATGAAATGGAGTATAAAGTAAAAAGAAGAAAACGAGGAGTTTGGGTAGAAAGGGAAGATCGACGCTCCATTTATTTAAACGATGATTACATTACATTACAGCAGAGCACAGCAACAGCCGGGTTTACCAGTAAAAGTAATACATATTGTAGCCCGCTTATTTATTCCTCATCGTATGGTAATTTTATGTGCGTTCGCTTAATATATTGTCGTGTAGTCATGATATTGTCATCATTTGAGAATCTAATAAAGTCCCGGCTGTGTGTGCATTATATTATAATGAGAAGGTGTATGTGTGTGTGGTAATGGTGGCGGTGGCGACAGTGGGAGTGTTGATGATGCACTTCCTTCCACTTTCACCACTCACTCACTTTCTCCTTCCTCATCATATCATTATTATCATCACCTGCAGGATAATCCCAAAAGAAAAGGAAAAAAGAAGCGTAGCAGAAGTTAAAGTGAAGTGAGCATAGCTGAGTAGAAGCATGTGGCAATCCGGAACCGAGTATCATCATTTTTTCCTTGAATTTCTTTCAGTTTTTTCCCTTGTACCTCACTTTGAGTCAAGTCAACACCAGGAGGGTATATTTATTACAGGGATCCATTTCTCCGTCCAACACAAGACTCAAGACTGTAAATAACTTTTCTTTTTTCTTTTCTTCGCCACATGAAAAACTTTTTTTCTTCGCCATGTAAAAAATGGAGGAAAATGATGAGCAGCACTTGAAAATGCTTCCCGTACTTAAATTTGTGTGCACCGTGCGCTCGAGCGCGTTCTTGCTTAAGTTAAGCTTTTCCTCGGCATTATCTCATTTTGACCTGATGAGGCTCACTCGCTCAGTCAGTGAGTGAGAGGATCCCGACAATGAGAACTGAGGACTTCCACTTCCACACACGATGACAGGCACTGCGACAAACACAATTTTCCCATTTCTCCACAACAAATGGGTCGCTACTTACTTAAGCCACAATTTTCACCGCGAACAAAAAATGGTAGCAGTAAAGTAAAGCATCCATCGCATCAACATAATAATAACATCATCAGTCTCAAGTCGCAGCAGCAGTGGAAGCAAAAGCAACCATGAACCAGCGAACCACGACCGCTGAGAAACTTGATGCCTTTAAAATTACACGTATTCCCTTACGTCCCCGATACCATCGGTTACGGTATTTTTGGGGGAAAGTGGCATTATATCATTCAGCAGCAGCGCAGCATTTAGCTTAAATAATATTTTATACGCTACAATGGTGACATGATGAAGATGACGAGTTTTCGACGACGAAAACAACAAGGAAGAACGAAGACATCCTCCATTCCACTTCCACTTTCATTCAACCTCCACCACCCCACTCAAACTGAACTCAGTCTAAAAGGGGAATCGTCTTTCTCGCCGCTCGGAGCTCTCTTTAAGCAAGTCTGCCATTTCTCCATTCCTCACTCATTCACAAGTGTATTCTCGTGTTTCAAATAATAAAAGGGTGTAATGTAATGTTTCCACTCGTATTTTACTTTGGTATTGCCGCTTCTATTGACTAAGAAACTGTCATCATGACACGAAGCGACAAGAAGCCACACATTCGTATATCGTACTCAAATTCACCGAGTTTCTTCCAGGGAAGATGACACCGTTTCTTTCCTCCCCCGTGCGTGCAGAACGAGAAAAATGAGAAAAGCGGAACCCGATAGTTGAACGAATGAAATAAAATAAAGTAAAAACAAAAATGTATCTACTCGTATTTTTCCATCAGCTCCGCTTTTCACTTATAGCTGCAAAGCGCCGCTGGTGGCATCAGTCAGAAGAATGCTTTCTCTCAAAATTTCATACGAAGATCAATTTATCATTATCATTGAGAAAAAACAAAATTACTGATTTGCTTTGGATTGCCAATAACGAGTGCGGGTTGGCGCAGGTCAAGAAAAACGGTGCTCGATCACTGTCCCGGGTGTGCCGCCAACCATAAATTAACGGTACATAGGAAGTAGGCAGAGACAACAGCGTCAATCGAACACATCAAATCAAAGATTCATATAGACGAACGAAAATACCCCAAGCCCATTCCATTATTGACGACTCTGTTCTCCACGGTATAGCATCACCCACTCACAACTCATTCAAAACACGACACTGGATGTAGGCACCAGTACAAGTAAGAGCAAGAGCCGAGGAGAATAATCATCTTAATAAAAGTGGTCATTGTTTATTAAAGAAAACGGCGAGTGGGGCACCTCATGAAGAAACAAGCGAAACAAACAAAAAATTATCCTTGAATTTTCTCCCCAAACGAACGCCCTTTTTTTTATTATTACTTTTTTCCCCATCTCATTAGTAATTCCAAGTGTGTTTTTACCCGCTGGTAAGAACGAACGAATGAAAAACAAACAAAAGCTTGTTTTAAAAAATGGAGAAAGTGAGGAGAATTATTTAAGTAAGGAACAAGATTCTTAATCAGCGTTACTTACAATATGCACATATTTGTACACACATAGATAATCGACTTATTATCTTGATAGGTACTAATATGTATATATACATATGTTTGCACTCTGCACAATTGTCCATTGTGCCAAAGCAAATCTTTTAGCGGCAGCAGCAGAGAGTAGCGAGGAGCTACAGAGAAGTAAAAGGGACTGCATGTTGCTCTTTTCATTCTCATTTGATTGCTCCCATTTGATTCGACTTTGTTAGCTTTTCCTTGTGTGTGTGTATGCGCTCCTGTCATGCGGAATGAAAAATTACGGGCAACATGAAACCTGCTCTTTATTCCCGTCCCTGACGACGATTGTCACGCTAACGCTACTCTCTCCAACCTTTTATAAGTCTATCAAGACAAAATGAGCAGAAGTGAGCGAATGAGTGAGGAAAGTAAGTAGCCGAGAAATGAAACGAAGCGTGTGATAAAATAAAAGTGAACAAACAAAGAATTTTCTTACAGTGGGTGGCAAGCTATCTTGAAATAAATAAGGCTCAACTGGAAATCCACCTCAGTTGTATGCAAGTAAACGGATTTTCTTCAAATTTGGCATACATAAGTAACTTTGTGTGGCGCTTCCAACGGTACCATTTGTGACCCCCAGAGCCCCGCCACAGAACCTGGAACGCGAGAAAAATGGTGCTAAGGATAATTTGTTGGAAATGTCTAAGGGGGATCCAAATGGACCTCAAAAATGGAGTTCAGTGACATACCTTACTTCATTTCTGCGACCCCGGGCCCCGCCACCGGAAATGGAATGCGACAAAAACGTGGTTTCAAATAATGTTCCGCACTTTTCTTGACGGAATCTTAATGGACCTCAAAAACGAAGTTTAGTGACATATGTGACTCCACCTCTGCGACCCCCGGGCCCCGCCACCGGAAATTGAATGCGACAAAAATGGCATTTCGGACCATGTTCCGGAATTTTCTCCACGCAACACCGGTGGACCTCAAAAATGGAGTTCAGTGACATAGTTGTCTCCACTCCTGCGACCCCCGTCCCCGAAACAAAAATCGGAATGCGAGAAAAATGGGATTTTGACCATTTTCCAAAATTTCCTTGACGGAATTTTAGTGGACCTGAAATTTGGAGTTTAGTGACATACATGACCGCAAATCCAGAGTTTTGTGTTCAATAAACCCGATATTTCTCAAATT